>JAMKCH010076307.1:0-63181 GCA_023653785.1 Ophioderma brevispina
CTTGACATAAAAACCTTCTAGATATTTGCTACATTGATCGTCTAATAATTAATTAAGGTTACAATGTATATCAGTTATATTAAGCGTGTTACTTAATTTTGAATAAGACCTTTTGGCCATTTTTTGCAATCATAACTTCAAAATTCGCAGACAAGCTCATTATTGATGACCTCAAACTAATTACCCCAAACCAAGAAATACCCCTTATGGCTATCAACTGATATCACATAGGTGGTAATGATAAAGAATACCGAATTGTTTCTTAACACCAAATTAAGGAAATTCTCAATGGCCTGTATGGATATCAAAGCATCTGCCTATTTGGCCGGAATGATAGTTTTACTTCATCAACATTATCACCTACAATATTGTGTAAACTAGTATATCACGTATTTAAACAAGTCGGGATAATTTTGAACCATCCTGAATCTAGACCCAAGTAATGAATAGAAACATATGTTACTTTAAACTGGAAGAATTTTCTTTTTTATTGAGTTTACTTATTAATTGCGGGATTAGGAGTCCCATGCTTTAATGAATAAGCTACCAAGTATCAAAAAAAAATCTCCAACATTTCACATTCGCAATTTATGGTACATTCATGACAGAAAACATACAAATTAAACAAAAAGAACCAAATTATATAAAGAATATCTTGCCTGTCCGATACATCACTACAAAATCAACAATTTAAGACCTATAGAAATAAATTGCACAGTTCATAAAAATCCCGTGATTATTATTTAAACAAATTTGAACATTCCAAAAATAATCATGCGCCAACATGGAAAACGTCATAATGTGGATGGGCGTGGAAGAAATGTAAAACTTAACAAAGCAAATTTAAAAACTGATACAGGAATACCCGTATCGAATTCACAAGAAAATGCAAAATGATTTTATCAATTTCTTTGTTGAATATAGGGCAAAAACTTGTCATCTAACATTCATGTTCTGGGAAAATTTCAGAAAACTCTAAAACCTCCCTATGAAAGTGCAGTATTTTCCTGAACCAATAGTTCAGATGAATAATAGAAATTATTAGCACATTTAACCCCAACAGAGCCCAGGGAATGACGGTTTTGGTAATCTTATAACCAAACAAATTGGCTTATGAAATTGTACAACCCTTACGGCAATATTCAAAAAAAAACCTTTTTTTGTCATTATCCCCAGGTAGAGTCCCTGAGACCTAAAAGTAGCCAGGTCGTGCTATATATAAAAAAGAATGAACTACTATGTTCAAATTACCGACCAGTTTCACTCCTACCGACCTTGTCAAAGATTTTAGAAAGATTGGTTTTCAATATGATGCATGAGTTATATAAATACTATGGAAGACTTAATGAAAAACATTGGATTCAGAAAAAAAACATTCAAACTTATCATGGCCATAATCAAATTAGTTATATAAATAGGACGGGGGGGGGGGGGGGGGGGAAGCGATAGAAAACAAAGAACAACAATTTTGGGATTTTTCTAGACCTGTCCAAAAGCATTTGACACTATTTACCACGAATATTAACTTCATAAATTAAACCATTAGTGTTTTCCGGGGGAATTGTTTATACCTGGTTTGCAATTATTTAAGCATAGAAAAGCAGTTTTGTACGATATATCCAAACAGTCCATTCCAAAATAATACCTTTGGGTGTTCCTCAAGCTCCATACTTGGCCCCTTAATTATTTATACTATAGTGTTAATTATTTAGTAATTGTTCAATGTAAACAGATTTTATATTATTTGCAGATGATACTACCATCACGTATTCACACAGAGATATGATTCTAAAATCAACTTAAAATAAAACGATTGGTTGAAGTAAGCAACTGGTTTTAGAGGCTAATAAATTGTCTGTTAATTGCTTCAAAAACAATGATTGGTTTTAGGACTCCGCCATATGACACAGCAAATATTGGTGCTGGAAAATCTTCAAGGTGATAATTTTTTTTCACGCACAACCAATTAATAACATTCTTAACGATGTGTCTTCAAAGAGTATCTTCAAACCTTAATTTTAGGGTTTTAATGATGAAAACCTAACTTGGGAAAAACATATTGATGTATTCAAAAAACAGTATCACGAACATTGGTATCATCAACAAGCTTAAACATTTTGTACCGGGCCGTATTTTACATGCAGTATATGTGTACTCTTGTTTTACCCTTATTTAATTCTGCTATTCATAAAACATGGTGTCACGCGGCCAAAAAATTTACTTAAATAAACCTTAATCAACTCCAAAATGGGCTCTTAGAACATATCAAATGCCATTATAGAAGCCCTAACCGCACAAATTAGTTTTCTGATCATACCATTCTTAATATTTTTGACACTTACAACCTGGAATTGGGCTTATTTATGTACAGGTACGGTACAAAAATAACTACCAATCTCCCTTTGATGTGTATTTTATTCGGCGTAATGCCATTCATAATTATCATACGAAGAAATTCCAATGATTATAATTTTGACCCAAACAAAAAAGAGTTTTTTCATGAATCACTCAATAGAACAGCCGGACCAATTCTTTGGAATTCATTACATGAAAATCTAAAAAGTTCAAAATCCCTAAACATTTAGGAAATCAATACAAAAAACACTCATTATAAAATAAGACTCTTGAGTAAGTTGTTTATCTGGGGCATATGTCTTATTGTTATTTTCAACTCCTTACAACTGTTTTCGTATTTGTATGTAACTTTTAAGTTTTAGGGGATGGCCGCCTCTTGGCCTTTGGCCTTTTGGCCATCTCCTCCATAATTGTCAATTGTTTGTGTGATCCTTCATGTATTTGGTGATGTTGGTATAATGGAGAATTTGTAATAAATTGCTTGATTAAATTGATTGACTAGAATTGTACTAGCTCGACAATAACATTAGTGCTACAGTCTGGACGAAATATTTTGCTGGTTTATGATGTTAGGCCTGGGCTACACATGCAACCTCATTTGACTATCAGACCTCTTTGTGAAGCATGGGAAGGGCTTGTACGGGACGACCAGTCAATTCTGTAGGCGGTTGGCGAATCCTCCCACCAGGCATAACTGGCCTCGAAGGGAGCCCGTGTTAAACATGCCAAGTAAAGGAAGGACGGGGGTCAAGGATTCAATCACCTTTCAGAATAGCCCCTGGGGCCGTTCCTCGGGGATAGAATTGATCCGCCGACCTGTAATTCTTGATTGTGTTCGTGTCTAGGCCACTACTGAAGTTTTTTAGTCCTGCACCACTTACGAAGACCCGCCACCGTCCAAAATAAGTGACGTATGTGGACCTTCGCCAGCCCCTGGCCGCCAGATTGGCAGCGTCACGAGAAAGGCCTTGCGTCTGGAAGCGTTTCGTGACAGCGGCCACGCTGTCAGAGAAAGCGTCGCCAGACTCGTCTAGACATCCGCATTTGAGTCCCACAGGACATGAGAGTCCCGCGGGAGCGTCCGCGGTGTCCCTGCAAGCAAGTTCACCAGTGGACGAAACCACGGCTGACGAGGCCAGAAGGGTGTCACGTAGTCAACCCTTCCTACCATGTCTACCACTCGTGGGATGGGGGGAAGGTTTAAGCCTTCATCCCCGACCAGTCCAGAGAGAGAGAGCATCCGACGCCCACGCTCGGAGATCGCGTCCCAGGGAGAAGTACGTCAGAAGCTTGGCATTTCTGGCGGATGCGAACAGATCGACGGGCGATTGAACACCCAAAATATGTGACGCGCTACCCGATGAGAAAGAGACCACTCCACAAACGTGGTCCCGCCCCTGGATAGGCAATCCGCAGTGACATTGTGAACGCCCGGTATGTGGACAGCCGTTAACGTGATCTCCCTCTCTATGCACCACTCGATTAGTTGTCTCGCGTGGAGGCAAAGAGTGGGGGTCTCGTTCCACCCAGCCGGTTGATGTACGACACCACAGTGGTGTTGTCGGACCTGATGAGGACCTTGCAACCGGCCACCAAGTCCTGTAAATGATCCAGAGATAGAATCACTGCATTAAATTCCAGGACATTGATGTGAAGAGACTGATCCGCGGCCGACCAGCGGCCCGAAACAGTCTCATCCCGAATGTGACCGCCCCAGCCCAGACCCGACGCATCTGTGGTCAGAATCAGGCTGGGCTGGGATAAAGGGAACTCCATGCCCCGGAGGAGATGGCTGGGCAACCTCCACTAGGATAAAGCGTCCTTCACGATCGCAGTCATTGGAACCAGGTGGTCTACGATGTACGTGGAGGGGCGATAGTGCGCCAGAAGGTGTTGCTGGATTGGGCGCATACGATGCCGACAGTAAGGCACGATGTCCACAAGGCTGGCCATGAGTCCCAGAACCTGGAGCCAAGCCAAAGCACGAGCTTGGCAGGCCCCGGAAAGGAGCGTAGCGCATTGAATGACATTGGCTACACGCTTCCTCGTTTGGAATACGCGACCATTGAGTAGATCCAGCTGCGCTCCCAGGAAAACTGGGAACTGGCTCGGCTAGAAGTTGGATTTCGATAGGTTCACGATGAACCCCAACTTCGTGACCTCCTGCACCACCCACTTGGTGTGGGCGAGAGCGAGATCCCTCGTCGGGCTATAGATCAACCAATCGTCCAGACAGATACAAAGGTTAATAATAATATCGCATAGATTTATAATATAGCGCCTATAGCGCCTTATGCTATTGGCCTCTAAGCGCTTTCACAAATGGTCGCTGATCACTGTGGCCCAACCATACTATACACCATTTTAGCATCATTTCAAGGAAATGGCCAAGCAGATCGGGATCAGCGCTTTCCCTTACCAGCAAACATCACATCGAGATAACCATCGCAGCCGGGATCAGCTTCCCAAATATCGCATAGTAAATCGAGACACCAAGCGGTTAATTTCTTGTCCAGGGAAATTACAAGATAAGCTGAATCTCACAGGGCTCGAACGCACCTATACCATGGATGACCTACACTGGAAGTCGAGCGCTTACCTGATTGAGCTATCTTGTCTTAATCGCCTGCCGTCTGAGAACCGAGCCAACGGCCTTGACCACACGAGTGAAGACTCGCGGCGCCGTGGACAGGCGGAACGGGAGACCCCGGGACTGGTACGCTTCTTGTTCTATCTCGAAGCGTAACAGAATTGATTCTCCCGTTCGATTGGGATGTGGAGTTAGGGGTCCTTGAGATCCAGAGACGTTGCCCAACAGTTCTTGATTGGGCAATGGAGAGCATGGGCCAATGTCTCCATCCAATTTTTTTTTCGGTTTGATGAAGACATTGAGCGGCCGCCAATCGCCCATCTTTTTGGGAGCTAGGAAGAAGCTCGACCAAAAGCCCCCTCGAAAATCGAGGTGAATGGGGACGATTGCCTCCTTGCTTCGAAGGTCCGCTATTTCTTGAAGCAGGACCTGACGCTTGGATCTGGGTGGGATTTTGCGATAGCGCGCATGTTCGTGTGTGTGTTCCAGTTTGGTTAGGTTTTCGTTTTTCCATTCTTGTTCGAAAGTTTAAGGCCCCTTTAACTCACCAATCACCAAAAAATTCATCGATATAAAAAAATCTGTCGATATTTATTGTTGCAGGTAGTCTCGTCATTTTTTACTCTGTTAATTGCATAGATTACTTCCAAAAATTATATCAGAGTTGGTTTCATGATTTTATGTCATATGGTGTCTGAGAGAATGGATTATAATGAATTATTCAAAATTTCCAAGATGTCCGCCGTTACCATGGCAACGGAAGGGAAAATGATAAATTTTGCTATTAAAATTTTTAATACTTGATGGTCTTATCAAAATAGCAAGGTGTCATTGTATTTCCATACTTACTCTAAAAAATATGTTTGTTGAGTTTAAAGGGGGCCTTAGTCCGATTTAAACCACACTTGGTTGAGGTACAATAGTGGCTTCATTTCATATGCACATGATGTCAAAAGTAGGACCAAGGTCAAAGGTCACCGGGGTCATGTTCCAGGCTGTCATATTGCCGGGAGATGACGCAAGTTATTTGCTTGTGTTTTGACAAGTTTGAACCTTTTTGTAACGGAGAGATGCAAAGCTTCCGTGGAATTGGTGCAGGGCGAGCCAGTACCTCCTCCACCCTCTCTTTGATCGATATGGATTTAATCAAGATAGCAACCAAAATTAACTTACAAATATTAATCAATCTTTCAAGACACTTTGAAATGAGATCAAAGGACATTTATATAACATTATGTACTTACAAGATATGAATAATAGAAAGTTTGTATGAAAAGTGTGACGCCTTACCATTTTAGATGTATTACCAAAAGTATGTCCGTCAAGTTCAGTATAACTGGTTGCCAATTTCAAAATGGCTGTTACACGCTAAAACATGCAGTATGCTTTATTTTTGAGTAATATACTGTGGACGGTTACTTAGCAATACACAAAAAAATAATTGACAAGTAGTTTTACATGGATCTGTATGTAATATCTTAAATAACCAAATAAAATGCTTTGGCTGGTTTTTTGCACAAGATGATGATTGATTAAAAAATTACCCTCTTATCTCCATAAACCTTGTTGTCACTTAAAATGCCATTTAATATTTTCAGACCATTAAAATAACATTTAGCTTTTGAGCTACTCATTTCAACCAGCATTTTGAAAGTTGTTGCATGTGATAAACAGGGACAAGCAAGTTTTGGCGGCCATTTTGAAAGATGGCTGCCAAAACACTCAGGGTTAAAAAAATGCAAGGGTTCATGATCTCAATATTTTAAGTATATATTACTCTACTTAATCAAAATCCCTTGCTTTTAGTCACTCTAAATGCACAATTGTAATATATTTTAGTTATTGCGCGTAGCTATAACGAATACGTGCATGTGAAAGGTTTTATAGACCAAGGTGATTTTTATAATTATTTTAGCTCTTGTGTTTCCACAGAAAGTAACATTTATGTGGAAAACCACCGTATAGAAGTGAACTGAATTAGGGCAAAAAAGTATGTTGCATGAATGCACGTATCAGGGTCTTAAATTTGCAATGGGAGGCGTTTTTGTTTTTTTTTTTTTTGTTGGTGTATTTTGTGTCGTCTGCAAGAGGCACATAGGGATTGCTTGCTGTACTTGTGTGTCTGTTTGTGATAATGTTGACCCAATGTTAAACCAAAACATAATTGCTCGCGTTTTCCACATAGTACACGAATTTCCATGGCACTTGCATAAAATAGTCCTTGGGTAATGTCCCACGTTACCCCCTCAAGGTGGGGGTCCAAATTCATCTAAAGGTGATTAGAGGTCATGGCCCAAAATGGTCAGAGTTCTCAAATGCCTATTGTTTTCCACAACAAATACAAACCCCACCATGCTGTGTTGCTAAAAATTTTCCCGACATTGGATACATTAGAGAACCTTGTGTAGTGTCAAAAGTGTTGGTGACCTCATGTGACCTGGGGGACCTGATGTGACCTTTAGCCCAATGCACAAAGCGCGATGGCAGACGTCACATGCATTCAGTGAACGCGTTTTTTCTTGAAAAAGCAATTCGCAGTGCGGTTTTAATGTTTTTAAAAACCCAGTAGAAAAAATACAAAACCCTTCGCATCTGACTATTAGTGAGGTTTGGTGGTATTCCCGTAGGATTTTCATGCTTAAATTGATTTGTACTGTTGGGTTTCAATAGGACCTAAACTGTCAGAAAATGTTGGGGTGCAGTTTTTCGGACTGATGCCTCTTCTAAATGTAGTAAGGGTAAAAATTTAAAACCGAGTTAAATTGGTTTTAAGGTACACTAACGCATCGTCTCCTCATATAAGGATTAGAAAAAGTATATTTGCCTAGGTCAACCTCTAGTTAAAGCGGTGTAACCCCATAGGCCTAATAGTTCAAGGTCAACCTGGGGGTAAATGTTCCGATGTTGTACGTAGTGTCAAGGAGTCCTTGGTCATACTGAAACAGAAATGCATTTAACTGATTTGGGATATCACCATTGCGACATCCAGGGAAAAGTTTTGGTGAACCAAGAACCCAGGTAGACCCTTGCGACATTTTGCTATGTAATTAGCCAACCAAATGTCACACACTGTAAGTTAATACATTTTTGGATCAGAGACAATACAAACAACTTTCACCCGGTTTCAATAAAAAGTGGCATGGCGGTAAATTTTACCCAGGCCGGGGGCTACTTGTATTCAAGGTGGATATGGTGCGTGAAAATGGAACTTCCAAAATGCACCCTAAAACGAATATTTCCACCGACTAAAAAATATACCTAAACAAGTTTTTGTTGATTGGTACACTAAAGACGTATTTCTGTAAGTTTTGTTACCCGAAACAAGTAAGCAAGCTTGTGTTCTTTGCTTTACCAATATTGTTTATCTCTGCTTAATTGAGTCTTACAGTACATCACAATTTCAAGGATTTGGAAAAAAAACATACCCTTTTTTCCACATTTTGCTGTTTTTGACACCCTACTGAATCAAAGTACGCGTACATCTCCTGTTGGAAAACAAACCCTTTACTCGTTTCTGTTCACGCATCATATACCTTTGTTATGCAAGTGCCCCCCCCCGGAACCCCTGATGACCTTGAACCATTTATGGGGCTATATCAGCGCTTTATTAAAGGTCGGAACCCGGCAAATATATACTTTTCTACAGCATGTCTCAAAAAATGGTACAATCAAAAACCGATTTTTTTTCAATAGGATATCTTAACATAGTAAGTTGTTTTGTACATTTCATATGAAAGAGAAAAGATCAGGCTTTTCAGGATTTTTTGTTTGCATCTCTTTGCTTGTTCAATCAGAATAACTCCAGTTATCGGAACACAAAAATCGAGTTTGTGCCGACTTTCTGGTTGAGTGAAAACGGTGAACGATTTGATAAACTAAGTTATGTCACACTTGAACTATATTAAATTCTTTAAAAAGGGATTAACTTCATTAAGAAACTCTAAAAGATACGAAAAACAGTTACGTAATGGTGAGTTATGATCAGTAAGTTCTGGACTTAAGATAAAGTGAAGAACATTCGACATACTGGGGTTGTTAGAGAGAACCATGAGCGTACAGCCGGTATGCAGCAACCTGGAGGAGAGTGTTTTTATGGTTTGAAGTATCATGAAACGCCCAATTCCTACCAACACTATTGATACTTACTTCCAAATTCAATTTTTTATTGACTTCAACAATTAGTAAAGCACAAAGTAGTGGAATATTTTAAAAACATTTCTTTGGATTGCGAGTGTTTATTTTGGTTGCAATACATTCTTCCGGCATAATTGAAACAGATACCCAATTTTTAATTAATTCAAAGTTCAATTTCATTGACGTGCAATAAAATATTTGTATGTTTATTATTTATGAGAAGAGATATTTATAATTAACTGCTTTGTTGATTATAAAACTTGTGTGATAAAACTAGATTCTTTTGTTACTTTAATCTGGTTTGTTTCTTTTGTCACGTTGAAATCTTTTGTGAGCTCAAGACAGCATGCATATACTGCGGCGAAGCACTATGCCCTGCATAAAGTGGCACAAAATGGGTTTTGGTTTATCGCACTTCAATGATTATAATCGATGGATTGACAAAAGCAAAAAAGAGTGAAACAATCACCAGTTTTTGGAAAGCCTGCGTCTTCCTCTTTATACTATGCCAAGTAAAAGAATATTTTGAAATTTCATATTTAACCAATTTTTTTTCTGCTTTTTTTTCTGATACCATTTTTTTTTTAGACAGGACTGTAATCCTTATAGGAGACAAAATGTTAATGTACATGTACATTTAATGTACATTAAAAAAATAATTTCGACTCGATTTTAAATTTTTCCCTGTAGTAACATTTTTACCCCTTGGGAAGTAGGGGGGCAGCAGTCCGAGAATTTGCACTCCATCATTTTCTGAAAGTCTGGTCCTATTGATGAAAAACAGCAAGAAACCAAGCCTAGCACAAGAATCCTAAGGGAACCGTTTCATTAAACATACCAACCCACACTATATGCCGAAGAGACGTTACAAATGTGTCTGTATGTTTTATACAGTCCGTGTCTTTACCTCTATGCAGTGACGTCAGCGCGAGATTGTTGGTCGCAAGAGTATAAATCGCTTGCGATGACTTGAAGGGACGGCGCTTTTATCGCGCGCACAAAAACGGCATTTCTTGACGCGGGCGTAAATGTTATGACATCATGCACAGAGGTAGAAACACGGACCCATACATACATGTATGCAGTACAATCCCACTGCCTATGAGTTCACTGCCATAAATGGACATAGAAATCACAGAAACTTTCAAAAATACAAATTATATTCGTTTTACACCATGCATGATAGAGGGCGCTAAAATCCAACTAATTTGGAGACAAAGTTGAACTTTATTCCATAAAAAATGACAAAATTAAGATAACATTGGGAAGGGTGCATGGTTGAAGATTATAAAGCCTATATTTGCCCATTAGTAGGAAAATATGACATGTACCCACACTAACCCCAAAAAAATTGCAACAGAAGGTTTCTTGGCATTTTATGGTAGTATAAGGTCAGTTTAATAATATATCAAAAGTTGCCACAAAACGAAGTCCCAGCAAGTGTTCAACTATGACATAAACAAAATGGCCGCCATCCGCCATTTGGAAACATAAAATCCTCACATCTCTGGCAATAATGAGCTAAAAGGACGAAAAGATGTCATTCCTACTAATTCAGCAAACAAATCCTGCATTTGGGTTTTATGAAGTTGGAGTATCCCTAACCCTCAAATTCCAATATGGCCGCCATCAGCATGTTGGTAAAGTACAATTATTGTATCTCTGGTGCCAGATGGGCCAACATGACAAACAAGATATCATTTCCTACTAATCCTATCTAAAGCATAACAAATCCATTAAATGGGTTTTATTAAGTTTTGAGATATGAATCTTGGCCTCTAAATCTAATATGGCTGGCACATCTGCCATGTTGAAAAGTAATGAATTTCCTTTCATCTCTGATCCCAGATGGCAAAAAAATGGAAATACGGTGTCCTTTTTTTTAATATTGAGGGTGGTTTTAGGCTGGATTGTTTTTAAGTGAGGCTATTTGGTCCATGTTGAAATTTCTATCAGCTATAATTCTATCATCACCATTTCAAATAGGGTGTTTTATACAGTTGCAATTGGTGTAATTGTAAACAGAACAAGTACAGAATACCAGCTTCACATTTATCACACATCACCAACATGTGGCAGAAACACTTGTTTTGCAACAGACGGAGATCAACCACCTAATACTTAAATTTAGTCTTCAAGTTCATCATGAGACTGGTTTTCTTGATCATGTTTTCACATCAATTCTAAAGCTGGTGGGTATTCCCCATTCGTTCTGCAGGTACATTTCATTGTGATTGCATCCTGAAGAACAATTGGATGTAATCATTTCCAGTGGCACCTTTGGTGTAGGACTGGTGTTCATCATGAGGGGAAACCATTCCCCCTTGTACTATCCATCCCCAGTCTTTGATTTTTGACCACAGTCTGCAGAGCAACTGCATGAGCTGTAATAAGTTATACCTAAGTGTAGTTTTGCATACCGGAGGTTATTGGTGGCCAATCGTTAGGTTTTATAACCTGAGCGCAGTTTAGAAGGCAAACACACTCATCCACCGCATGTCCTATGAGGAGGCTCCTGAACACTTTGCCACTGATGCCTAAAACTCAAGAGTGTAGACCACTCGTAATCCGGCGGTCAGTACGAGCTCATTACCCTTCGCATTGAGACCCCAATACTAACATGTCAGCATCAGAGTCATTATTCCTTCAAATGCCCACAATCTGGAGATGCCCTTCCTGAGCACCTTCCTGGGCTAATCCTCGGGCCCTTTCTCAAAAAAGGAGGTTAATCGCTATCTCGGCCCCAACCCATTAGTGGTTGTTTCTACCAGATATTAGTTTCTGCTTGTTAATATGCCCTTGTTAATGCCTTTACATAAAAAGACTTCCAATTGCTGACCATGTGAACCGGGGCCCATTGACATTTGACAACCTTCACTTTCTTGATTCGGGATCCTATTGGTAGTACAAAATACTCTGACAAGCTCGTACACAGGGTCACCATAATGTACTTTTTGGAAGAAAACTTCTTGCTAACCACAAATATTCATGAAAATTATCGCACCTGAAAATGCAATGGACAAACAGCAAGATTAGAGCAATGTTTCATGAATAAGCCTCTTCAGAAGCTTTTATATCATACACATAATGTGGTTTTCTTCTGGTCATCCTTCCCGACCGACGAAATAAAGGTAATTAACAGCCCTCTCTGCATACTGGAAAGAAGTGTCAACTAGATTCGGTTCCCTTCGCCCATATGGATTTTTACTTATTTAGACTGGCAAGGATTCACTTATGACCTGGATCAGAACGTGAAGAGATTGCTCCAAACACCCAAACCCCATAACTATATGACCAAATTTGCCCAGCTGGTGAACAAGACTGCGCGGAGATCCATACCCAGAGGCTGTGGGACGGAATTTGTGCCAGGCCTTTCCGAGGAGTGTGCTGGAGAATATTTAAGAGTTATCACCATGTTTTGAAGCTTGATCCGTTTGGTGGCGGAGGCAGCTGCAGGGGGGTGAGGAAAGTTTCGGAGAGGATCTTCAAGAAAAAGATCAAAACCGTTGCATACTTTACTTGAATCCACCGATGTGACCCAATAACGGCAGGAAAGCATGGTCTAATCCGAACTCCGTCCGAGAGCTCCGAGAGGTCCACAGAACCCCACAGCCCCAAAATGGTCACACCCAACCAAGTTGCCCACCACACTGTTAATGGCAGTGCGGCGGGACGGGCGGGGAGATCGGGCAGACCAATGGGAAGGTTTTGTGGTGGCCCTGGTTTCCGCTCGCGGCCCCTTCGGCGTGTACGAGTTGGAGTCCGGTGTTGCTGAACTTCGGCCAGGAAAACCGATGGGCCCTTGACGGCAATCTCGGCTGAGCTAAAAAATCGTGGCCCATTAGCAAGGAATGGCTTCTTGAGCCCTACATTGCTGCCCTTAGTTCCCAACAGGTTCCCAAAATCGGAGGAAGCAACTTGTTGTGGCACTCCTGGGGCGTGGGAGGGGATCCGTCCGGTCCCGGGAGCTGCAGACCTGTGTCGCTCCTCAGCCGTGCCTGCGGGCTCTTTGGGCGTCCCTCCTGCTCGGTCGTGTCGCCCTGTGGTGGAACGACGGGCACCTTGTGCCAGAACGGGCGGGTTTCCGGCCGGGCAGGTCACAACAGCCATTTGCTCAAGCCTGGCTTCAACACGTTAGGGATGGTTTTCGGGAGGGGTGTGGTGGCCGGTCTGTGTTCGTCGACCTGTCGGCGGCGTGCGACTCGGGTTTTGATCACGGATGCCTGCTCGTGGGGTCCCTGGAGGTTACCGGGGACATTCGCTTACCGAGCTTGTCGAGGGATTGCTGTCAGGCAAGGATGTTCTTGTTTTCAGCTGGGGGCGGGAGTAGCCGATGGTGGGGTTGGTTCTCCACAGGGGGGTGTGCTTGCACCTCTCCTGTTCTCCTGTGCCGGCGCCAACCTGGTTAGGTGCCGGAGCCTTTCGGTTTTGTTTGGGCCACGATCTGGGGGTTGCCGCACGGGATGCCGACTTCACAGTTTTGTTGAAGAGCGGACCTCTCCGGGCTTTGGATGGGCTCGGCTCCTTTGAAAGGCCGCCTGCGTGTGGGTCGCATCTGGGACACAGTGTGTGGGTGCTTTTCCGTCTTGCGCATCCCGCGAAGTCAGGGCTGGTCCGCTTAGAGTTACCTGGTCTCGGTAGCACCCACTGGGGCACTGTGGTGGGCCTGTCTGCCTGGAGTTGGACCTTGGGGGCCGCTCTCATCTCTTGGGTGACCTTGTGTTCTGGACGGATGCCTGCTGCCGGCCGCCTTGGGTCAGAAAGGGAGTTTCTTAAGCAACAGTTCCCGCCTCTTGGAGGCAGTCTCCTGAGGAGTCTGGAGAGGCCGGCCTTGTGGAGGGGGGACTTGCCGTCAGCCAAGTGGCATCTATCGGTGTTGAGCCTGGTGGGCGTCTCTCGCATGGGCTTGGCTTCCTCGTGGGCGAGTGGCGTGCTTGGCGGATTGAGAGACAGGGCTGGCCGATCTGTCTGGGGTTTCCTTGTTCGGGAGGTGGGGCTGTCGGAGGCAGATCGGGATGCTGCCTGTGGTTGTGGAAACAGACCCACGACAAGGAACATTCTGGTCTGCCCATTGCTGGAGCAACAATGCACAAACAAGGACCTTGCGGAATTCAGTTGAGCAGCCAGACGGGGTACCCATCTCTGCGGATCATTATTTTGAGAACCACAAGTGTTGAAAACGATAAGAAGAAGAAGAAACTATATTATGCCACGGACTGTCTTTGTGCTATATCAAACATTTGCATCTCCTTCTGCATATATTACGTGGCAGCTCTCTGTTGAATTCGGTCAACATTAATGAGAGCCTGCTATCAAGTAATTTGACGAGCACAGTCTTTTTCCCAGCAAATTTTATTGCCATTTGCTGTCTACTAGTTTTGCGATCCTAGTTATTCGAGTTGTTCAGTTTGATGTCTTTGTGTTTAGTTCACAGTGATCCAGTGAGACAAAAGGAGTGATTTGATAGTGTTAAAATGTGAAGTGCAGTCAATAACCTTCACGCATGGAAAGAGACAAGAATCACTTGTCAAAGCTTGCAGCCAAATTTGAACGCATTCTCACTTCACAGGAGAAAAGGCCTGAGAAACATTTGAAACAGGATAAGATGCTGGTGAGGATGTCAATGTCAAGATCTTCTACGTCGGCCAAAGATACAGGTCAAACAATGGAAAACAAGCGCACTTTTCTAATATAGCTACAAACGGAAAACTAAAGTCAAGACAATTGCACTCTCCGGGCTGTCAAAGTAACCGATGACCAAGCTCTGTTAGTTCAAAGATTCCTGTTTAGTATCAAAATCGGAGAACTGTCTTTAGATAGGTGCTTTACCACGAACTGCCACCATATTAACCATTCCGGTTTTTAGGCAAAGCATGTTTCATGTTTGTCAGATAAAGCACAATTTCTGATGGCATGGATCCTAATAGAGGCTGACTTCCCTGAGACAGGTTGTTGATGGAGTGTTCTTTTTGACATCGATTGAATGGAAGAGAGAAGCACTATATAGTTGCAATACTGATGTTATGCATTTTCAGAGGTGATCATTATGGGCAAAGAATCCGTTGTATTCAAATGGATCACTGGTGATCCAAACACATGAACAGTCGCAAAACTAGAGATTCGCAAAAGGTAGACCATAAAATTATCAAATGCGGACAAAATTTCGCTGGGAAAAAGGAAAATGCATGGCAAAACTATGCAGGTGTATTGCATAATTTAGGTAACCAACCCAAAATGGAACACAAAGATATGTTGAACTACTTCCCCAATAGTAGAAGAGCGTTGTAAGGACCTTTACTTTTGGTCTGACAGACAACAAAGACTGTGAAAACATGTGTATGATATCAGTCTTCTGAAGCACTTATTCAGCGATTATATTTGCTCCTATCTGTTCTTTGCCAATGCATTGTCAGGTTGCGCTATCTGGGGTTGGCAAAAAGTCTTTTTCCTCAATTCAAAGTGTTACGAACTTGTTCAGATTATTTTGTACTACAATATATTCTCATGAATCGATAAAAAGATGAAGGCTGCAACCCAATGGTGTCGCTGTCACTGCATCAGCAATTGGAGTCTTTGGAATCATTATATACGCTACGGGTACCTTTCCAAAAAAAAAAGTTTTTCACAACAGCTTGTGGACATTCATGTGAAAACATGGACGAGGTAACCAGTCTCGATCTCAGATGGTGATGAACTTGAAGACTAAAAAGTAGTAATAGGTGAATAGTGTGGTCGCTCTCATCTAACTGCAAAACAAGTGTTCGGTTTACATTTTTGCGGGATGGGTGAATAATGTGAAATTGTACTTTCTGTTCAAGATTCACAAATTAAAACTATACAAGGACGTTAATGTGATAGATTTATAGCTTGGTGATAAAAATCAATATGGACTACAAATTTTTGACAAATAGTCACTAAAAAATTCATTTTCATTAGAATAGATTTCTAAGCCGGAATAGTAGAAATGACACCTCATGTGTCAGTGTAATCTGTCTGATGCTAAATAGGCAGGCTACCGATCGATTATGGTTTAATTTTTTAAATGGCGACAGTGGCCCTTTTCTTTTTAAGACAATCAAGGTGCCTCAAAAACCTAACAAAACAATCTAAGGTTATTTCCTATGCTACAATTAATTAAAAAACACCCTATTTGTCAATTTGGCCAATGTGGTACCAGAAATTTCAAAAATCATTGTACTTTTCAAAAACATGGTGGCTGCAGACAGAGGACATATTGGATTTTTAGAGGTTCAAAATGACTCCACACTTATAAAAACCCCTTTTAATGGTTTGTTGTAATGCTTAGGAATAGAGTTAGTAGGAAATGACATCTTGTGTGTCCTTTGGCCCATACGGGATACCAGAGATACAATATTTGTACTTTCAAACATGGCGGATGGCGGCCATATGTTTGAGGTCAAGATGAGTCTGAACTTTAAAAATGATTTTAAGATTGGTTATGCAAGAAAGTATGAGGAATTTAGGTTTTCAAAATGGCGGAGGGACAGCCCTTTTGTTTATGTCAGAGTTTGAACCATTTCTGGGATTGCATTCTTGCTGCAAAACTTTTGGATATATGTTAAGCTGCTAAACTACCAGAAAATGCCCAAAAAAACCTTCGGTTGCAAGTTTTTGGGGTCATGTGCCATATTTACTCTACTCATCCAAGTCTCATGAAGTGTTCACGGGAATGTGTAAGAGAATTGGAATTTGTATTTTTGAAATATTCATGTGTTTTACTAGGCATGTTATGGCAAGAAACTCCAAAGTGCAGTCGGGATTGGAATGCAGGTATGGATGGTCCGTGTCTTACATCTGTGCAGTATGTCCTTTAAACATTTACGCTGCGTAAAGACTGCCGACTCATGATCCAAAGTTTGTGAGTTCGAGCTCGATGCCGCACCAATGTGTTGGCCACTGGGCAAGGGCCACTTTATCTCGCTTGCCTCGACGATCTAAGCGAATTCGGGTCGCGTACGGCGCGGGTCTCCGGTAAGTACGTAATCTGTTTCTAAAATTGAAAAAAAGTTGGCCGTAAATGAAACCATTGTTTGAAAATTCTCAAGACTGGAAAAAATATCGAAAGGCATTATGGGAAAATCGATACGACCGTAGCGATGCATGTAAACTTTCGTGTTGTGAGCACAAGAGCAGTACCCACGATAAAAATGTTCAATTTTTTGCTAGGTTCTACCTGTTAAAAATGTTATTAAAATAACAGCGTCGATTTGACTGGCAGCTGGGATCACAACAGTTAACACGCTTTTACAGTCATTTGCCCGTTTCGAGTCCTTTTTACAGTGATGTGCACGTTTTGAGTCCAGGCTAACAGTCAAAACGCCGTTATTTTAGATCATTTTAACAGTGTGTATAGATGAGTTGACATGTGACCGCAACGCGGGCAAAAAGAACAAGCACTGGCCCGGCCAGTATGCGCAAGCACCCTGCAGTGCTTGTGCTTTTGAAATTCGCGTTCAATCAGGTGTGATAAGGCTATTAAATGCTGTAACTGGATGGGCATATAATCTTCGCACCTCAACATGTCAGTTTTTAGACTAGGTGTAATTTGTGTTTGTTAACATGATGGTCACCTATTATAGGTTCAGACCACTGACCTCTAAACCTGGATAAACGGGCTGTCGACACAGTTGAATGGTCGCGAGTGAACAACAGGAAGTTGGTTTTTTTTTTTTTAATGTTTTTATATATTTCACACAGATGTTCTATTGTGAACAAGGTGTATGGCATTGTTCCCGCAATTGTACAGGTCAAAAAACAATTCCTGATGTTTCAATAGGCGACTCTGACCCGCTATCCATGTGTAGAGTGAGGTCAGTGAGTCGGACCCTATACGATACAATCGAAACAAAAAACAAAGAACGTACCCTCTGATGCTCTTTTGTTGGTTACTGCACAAATCGCCCCGAAAATGGCTGTTGACGTGCAGTCCATTCTTGCATGGTCTCCATGTTCTTCAGTAGTAGAAAAACTTGAAGGAGTGAGTGGTAAGGCGCGGATTTAAACTCAGATGGGAGTGAGTTCCACTGAGGGATTGTGCGAGGAATAGAGTGAATACCTGTAACAGTCTTTTGAGTTTGGGTAATCTTGTATTTTAAGTTGTGCGCGAACACGAGTTGATGGTTTACTTGGGTCTGATAGCAGATGAGAATATTGCTTGGGATAATGCAGGAGTTTCTGTAAAGATTGGTAACCAGGCGCGCTTGGTTCTACGATTCCTCAAGTGTGTTCGCATCCAAGATATTGTTTCACATAGCGGTCACACTATTGAACGATGGTATCATTAACAACAAACCTAGCAGCATGTCGCTGAACTTTTTCAAGCATCAATTTACTTCTTTTGATGTGGATCCAATTATGGAGGTGCATTTTCTAATTTGTCTAACCCGGGTTTGTAAGCAGTTGCTTGGCAGATGATGAACACTTCCAGAAATTTCTTCTTTATCAGCCCAAGGATTTTACTGGGGACAATAGTTACTGTCGGGGGTGATGTGTTTGCCCATGGGAACTCATTAGAGAGTTCTACCTCCAAGGCTGGATGTTGTGAAACCTCATGCCGTTCTTCTTGTGTGTCATCCGCATGATGAAACATTTGGATTTTATTAAATGCCATTTGCCATGTAGACCCCCATTTACAAAGTGAGGTTATGTGATTGAAGAGTGTTGCAGTCATTTATGGAATTATTTGCCGGTTACAGGATTCAGATCATCTGCAAAAGGACGAACGTCAGAGTTGACAACTTCTGAGGAAGATCATTTGTATATGCAAGGGAATAATAACGGTCCCAGGACCGTTCCTTGAGGCACCCGGAAATAACAGGCGAACTTGAAGATGGTTCCCATCGATGCTGACCTTTGGGATCTATTCAGATCGATTTGATGGCAGTTCTTAATCCATTTCGTGATGTTATGCCTGATGCCAAGATGATCAAGTTTGATGGCAGGCGGTGATGGGGAACGACATCAAAAAGCTTGCTAAAATTCCATGATGCACATGTCCACATGACCACGCTTATCCCGAACCTTGGCAAGATCATCTGCAAGTCAAGCCAACTGTGTTTCACAAGATCTTCCATGTTCTGAAACCGTGTTGTCTATCACTGAGAAGGGAGTTTGCTTGTCAAAATGATCATGGATGTTACTAACGATGATATGTTTAGATGTTTACAGACGAGACTAGTGAACACACGGGCGATAATTTGTTGAAGGGAATCTATCACCTTTTGTGAATACCGAGCCACATTTGCTTTCCGCCAGTATCTGGAATTACACCGGAGGAAATTGACTTCTGAAAAATTTTCCTGAAGGATTGGTGCAACAGCTGCGGAAACATCCTTTAGAATTATGCGGAATATTATCTGGGCCAGTGGCTTTGTGAACTTAAGGTTCACCAAAAGTTGTTCCACGCCGTGAGTGCTGATTTTAATGTCCGGCATATCGGGTGTATACTTTTATCAAGTGCGGCGAGGGTCAGATCCTCATTAGTGAAAACCGAGCAAAATTGGCTATTAAGAACTTCCGCTTTTTCAGCAGCCCCAGACACAATAAGACGACCAATAGTTGAAGGGGCGAACCCCAAAAAGCTTCATGCGAATAGATTTAACCAAAAACGCCTGAAGGGTTTAGTATTGTTTGACTGGAGCGTGTCACAGATATCACTGAGGTAGTTTCTGCGTAGTTTCCTAAGATCCCTGTCAATCTTCCTTCTTATGTCTTTAAAGCGTCCATGGACACGGATTGAGTATTACTTTTCTTATATTTCTACTTTTCGTACCTCAACAGTATCCTGATCACATCGCAACACAGATTTTTAAAAGGTACAAATCAGAAAAGTGTTAAATTTCAAGGACAAAAATACACCACGGACAGGCCCTTCTGCTGTTTGCGCGATCGCGTCTCAAGATGCTGGAGGTGGATTTGACCCCGTTAATGACGTCAGAGTAGCAAGTTGTAAACAAAGCTCAACGTGGGCTAACCGCAAACAGCGTCACACGTGCACAGTGCCTTGCATAACAGCAGGACCATAGGACATCGACACCATGCGTTACTACATGACAAAGGCTTGACGACGAAAAAACAGCCGTCAACATACAGCGTATTATTATCTAAATTTTTAAGGTCCCAAATCAAAGAAATTATGCCATACAACACATACCACCCATACGCGAGAAGTCAAAACGGTGTACGTACATGCAAGAAAACTGGGCCACGCGCGAACGTGTTATTGTTATGGGGTTTCCCGAGTGACGACCAGAGACGCGGATTGCTACTCTGACGTCCACCAGGGTCACGCTGCCAGCGCGATAATCACTTTCGTTTTGGAATTTCCTTGGAAAGCTTGTCTGAAACACATGATATTATGCCCAATTTTATCAAATCTACTGTTTTTTCAATTAATGCTTCATGCAGATTTGACATGATACCATATACATCTGTGAATAAAAACCATTTTTGGTGGTATTATAAGTATGTTTAAGCATGTCATGTTGACCTTTAAACTTATCCCATTGTTCAAAATTCCCCAGATCTGCGAGTCTTGTCGTATAGTTTACGTTTTTTTGTTACATCTTTCTCATCCTGTCAGTCATCAAGGAAGTTTCACTGTTGAAACTACTCATTTTCGATGGAATATGTGCATCCATAGACTTTAGCACAACATTGGCAAAGTTGGTCCAGATTTCATTTATGTCACATCTGTCAACATAGACATCTGTAAGGAGCATTAAGTGGGCCAGATCATTGCGGATCACATCGAAGTCACCTTTCCCATACACGAAGACTTTCCGCCTCGGTTTATGAACCAGTTGGCCTTAATTGCCGCATTGCTAACTGGCACATCATGGTCACTAAAGCCAACAGTCACATGGACGTCCTTCACAAAGAATTGGTCATTGGTGAAGCATAAATCGAGTGTGTATAGTCCCATGAGATATTTCGGAGATATTTGAGATTTAGTTTCATTTACACACATTCTCTATGAGCGCAGTACCAATTTAGATCATATCTTTCGCAGTCTGTGACACAGACTACACCGTGCAGGGAAATACTTACCGGACCGCCATAGGATTGTGCGGTTGGTCAGCTGCCGGTCAAGATGAAGCGAAATGATTGCACCACAGTTTCCTGACGGCAGCGTAATCGTAATAATAATAGGCAACAGCGCCGTGATCTTGTAGGATGGCGCTTTATAAAAGCCAATTATTATTGTTAATTATATCTCAACTGGAATATAGGCATTCAACATATGGATGGCAAAAACACCACACCACACTTCACTATGTGCGGCATACGGTGCGGTGAGGATGGATGGGAGATATCTCTGACTATAATGCAGCATCAGCAGTCAACACAATTCAAATTGCATTGCTGCTCTGCTGGGTCGGAGATGTTTTTTGTCCATCGCTGCACTTGGGTGCGTTGCGGTGAACTATGAACGGGCCTTTACTTTTTGAGTGTGTAGGGTGGGTTGGTGTGTGGCATGTGGTACATGTGTTGGTGGTTTGTTGTCTTGGGTGCTTTGACATGTTGGGTTCTCTTTTTCAATGGGGTATGGCGGTCTGATTTTCTTGTTTAAAATGAAATTCAGTGCAATAATATCAATTTTATGATGTATTTTATGAACTTGTGATCTGTTGCCCCAGCGAGTTGGGGAGGAGATCTCATTACTTTGGATGGGACAGCGGTTCTGCTCCTTTCTATTTCTTTGATATGTATGTATATGGTTCAAATTTGGATGTTCTTTAGCCACATATGTAAATAAAATATATAAATATAGTCAGGGTCAGAATTAGGCGACCAATTGCATTTTCCATAATGTCCAGGTACACGACGGAGTTCATGTTTCATCTGCACACCAGTGACGTTTTCCTCAATGAAAACCGATGATGTAGAGTAATTATAGTCCGCCGTACAAATCACTATGGTGACCATAGAACGTGGACATCAGTTGGTCATTCGTCTTGCTCGGTTATAACCATAATGAAGCAATCTCCGATTATTTTAGTTTGGCGGAAAACGTTGATTCCATAGTGTCTTCTCCACCAACGACGAAGACGGCTGTTGGCATTTTCCGGCTCTACTCTCTTAAAAAATACAGATTGGAATTTCAATCTTAAGTTTTAAGGAGAGTATGGCAAGATTTAACCAGTCGGCGATCATCTCGTCTGGTAAGTCACTAGTGTCGTCTGGAGATTTTCGTTAGCCTCAAATGACCCCACTTCTCGATGATGTCCGGAAATCAGCGACTTTGGCTTTGCTGTTACCCTTCCATCGGCGTGAAAGCACTCTCGGTGTATTGACATATGCCGTTGACGAGGCATGCTAGGACTGGGCATAGCCAGAGCACCCCCCCCCCCCGTGTCGGTTTTTGTTGTAAAGGTAACAAAACCAGACTCTGCAACACAACGTGGGATCGTTTTTCACACAGCTTGGAGCAGGACGGAAAATGAACAAACAACCACACGTTCTGGCTTTATACCTCACAACAAAAGGAAATGTTACGTAATTCAAAATGATAGTAGTGGAGACTCATTATGTAATCATTACATACTCTCATATGATTACTGGGCGTTCAAATAGAAAATACGTTTTAGATTTTAAAAATATTCAACTTATGAGCAACAGTGTATATTTACACCTGCTACTAAAGCTCTTGCTGTTTTACCAATTTATTTCTTAAACAGAAAATTCTATATAAATTCGCTGTTACTATTCTAGAATGACAAAATTGTAAAAGCTTGCCCAATTCGGAACCTACACACCTATTATTCAGATTTTGAAGTAGATCCTTGCGGTACAGAGCTTTAATTTTGGGTTGTGCGCTGTTTTGCTCACATGATGAAACCAAGTTTAAGTGATAATCACGGAATTCAATTAAGGCATGCAATCTTGCATCCACGTCAAAAACATGCTCTCTTATTCCTTAGATTTATTTTTAAGTCTAAGGACTGGAATAAGTGACAAAAAACCTTTTGGGATTTAAAAACAACAATCTTTTAGATTCAAATATAAATCTTTAAATGAGTTAATAAACAGCTTTTTTAATCATTTAAAGGTTTATTTTCAAATCAAAAGGCCTTATTTTAAGTAAGCCTTGTAACGGATTAAAATTTTTTAAGTCCAAAAAAACGGTTTTGTCATAATTCCAGTCTGGTAGGACTTAAAAAATAAGGGTTAAGGAAGTAAGAGAGTGGCTGCACAAATCCGGACAAACTCCATGAACACTGTCGGTTTAGTCAGCTCATGACCATGCCTTATTAATTTCGCGATACAAGTGCTATGTTGCGATGAATAATAAGTTTTCAGATTGAAATGCAATCAAAGCTAGGCTCGTCTTGCTCGTGAGAAGAAGGAAAATGTGCAGCCCTGTTGACACTTACCAATACATTCAGTGCATTTTAGACATCGCTTGGCTACTACTCCCTTGTACGGTCGGTCAATAGTGCTGACCGAACTGAGTAGGGGGAGCTTTTAAGGTAACAAAGTAGTTCGAATGCAGATTGACCGGTGTCAGGCAAGGATCTGTAGTCGAGCCAGAATATCTCAAACATACATACACGCAAACATCGGGTTGATGTCCAGTAGTCGTCCTCAACAATTAGGGTGAAAGAGAAGGTCCAGTTGCAAGCAAGCTGAATGAGTCTCCTTTGAGATCATTCCTGTGGTTCTGTGGCTGTGTTCGTTGGCAAGACCTGCGGCGTACCTTTGGCATTAGGTGCAACATGGCAAAGAAAGGCTCACGATTGCAAGCCTATTCCTAAGCCTTTTATTTTTTTACCACGTTTTTTTTTCCATAGGACACAATCAAGTTTTTACGAAACACAGGGAAATTATTTCTGATGAATTCCCTAGTGGAGAAATTCCGGGAGAAATTCACGGAATTTTTGGTTTTGTTTCCAGTGTGTGGACTTTTTCGCGTTGTGTAGGAAAGACAAAAAAACATTTTAGCAAATTTTGGAAAGGTAAGGTTACGGAAATTGCAACCAAATATTTGGTGAATCGATGGAATTTCCGAGTGGGTAAATTGCCCAATTTTGTAACATTTGCGCGTGTGTGGAAATACACCAATTTTAATGCAGGTCTATTGAGAGGTTCAGAAATACCACAAAGTCGGTGAATGAATGCATAACACGCAGGAAGGAAAAAGAAAATTATCGCACGCGGAAACACACTGGAATATTGGTGTTTCGAATGCGGAAATATGACCGTTTGAAGTTTATGTCAAAATAATAAAAATATCCCGAGGTAAATACTCGGCCCTGGTCTCGGATCTTATCATTTGAAACAAGTCTGGTCTCGGATAGGATATATCCGTGGCGGATTTAAGGAAAAGGGCCCTGTCAGCAACTTAAGGTTGGCCCCTTTAGCGTCAAGAAGCAAACCGCAAGATCCGGCATTTAGGCGACTAAGGACCGTCCGAGGGGAATGAGAGCAATATTTGAGGGGGGGCCCTGTCAGCAGCGGCTGACAGCTGAACTCTTAAGGGGTTTGAAGTGTGATTTATTTACGCGCAAGCTGCTTACACCTTCAGCATTTGATTTGGAGCCCAGTCATGGACAAATGGAAGGAAAGAATTTAGTTTTGAGCGCGAAGGTATCATGCGCATTGATGACGCGATATACGTGCGACTGTTTGCGTTTATTAAAAAATCGCGCATCTCTACGCCTGACGTTCATGCTTGATGCTGCCGAAATGTGGCGCGGGATTTTTCTTGCCGCCCAACAAGCGCCCCAATTTGAAAAAAGTTAAAACGTGTCCAAATTTCTAGTGGTTTTTCGGCGTGTAAACTGGAAAAAGTAAGTGCGGGACCCTCCAACCTTTTTATTTCAAAATTTTGAGAACAAACATCGGGACTCAAACATATTTAGAAATTACAAACTTTTATCGAAGAGGGGTTTTAGAGGTTTTTATTTTGTAGCGATCTAACGTCAAATTTTGACTTTTTTTTTTTTTTTTTTTTTTTTTTAAAAAGTGACACCACATACCTTTTTTGTTTTGGCTATAGTCCAAAAACAAAGTCGGTGACCCCCATTTTATTTCAGATTTCTTAACAGCACCGTTATAAAATACCCTATATGTGAAATTCTGGAAAATTGTATCGAGTAGATCGCTAAAACGTCAAACCCTTAAATTCCGCCACTGGGATATCTTCTTAAATCTGGTCTTCGGTAGAGTACCATTTCATTCAGATTTGGTTCGCACACACACTATATGTGGCCTGAAAACAGACACCTCCTTGACGGCAGCAAATTTCACGCCCTATATACAACTTACAGAATGTACAGATATGCCAAAATGTATGCAATACAATCAAACACCAAATCATGGTTTGCAAGACAGCTTCGTTAATAAGAGGGGGGTCGGTGTCTTTGAAGCCAGAGTTTGATACAGTACTTGATAGGGGGAAAAGTATATTGCCACGAGACAATGTCTTAAATATTATACAACACAATTTTTACAGTGTATGATCGCCTCCATAACCCTCGGATGGTTACCCATGTTTATGTATTGGTTAGTCCTCTCGGATTGGCAACTTCTGTTCAAATAAAACGAAATATAATCTTGGTTATGAAATACCAAGTATTGTGGGATAAATAAATTACTGTCACTCGTGGTTTTGTAGTACAAAATCGATGAAAATGCAAACCTCAAAAGGATAGAAAGCTAACTTCGAGTTAAATGCGATCTTCGATATTTTAGAAGCAAAAATGAAACAAATAATTAAAAATCAGTAAAATATTTTTAAAACAAATATCTAATTTACACGTTTACATAGCCCTTCGAGAAGCACTCTAGGAAACGAGACTTCGGCCAGCCCGAGGAGGACGTCCATACCGAGAGTTGCTTCTCACGGGTTGTGACAATTAGCGACCCTAGCTGGGTCCCTCGTGACCCACCCTGAATTCAGCAGACTTTAAGGAATAAAATGCAGACAGAATTATGCAGTTTATTCGTACACGTTGCTGAACTTAAGGGTGCACTGCTTAAAACATGATCTAAAATAACGGCGTTTTGACGCGTTAGCCAGGGATCAAACCGTGCAAATAAACTGAAATACGGGGACTCGAAACGTGCAAATGACTGTAAAAAAAACGTTGGTTTAACGTTGGAGTCCCAGGCTGCCAGTCAAATCGCTGTTATTTTCCCCATGAAAACAGTTTTAAACACCAGTGTGGGTCACTAGTGACCAGGGTCACTAATTGTCACAACCCCTTCTCGACCTGGGAAACTATAGTTCAGTTACAATGACCATTTCGTGTCTTCCTCTTTCTCACTTCTTTTACTAGATAGTCCACATCTCGGTTCGGGTTTGGTTAGAGGTTAGCAGAACTTCTTTCAAATGATGCAAATTGAATGTAGAGCAGCGATGGAGGCCAGAAATGCTGAGTTTTGACGTTGATACTAACCACGAAATGCCATGATAGATAATTCTATAAATTTATGTTTCGAGCTGATATTTTCTCATTCCAAAACCGTTCGAGTCGGAGAGTCAATCCCCCTCTAAGGGTGTTTCTAAATTGTTCTATAACTAATAAAATGTGTACTGAACGAGGTGTGTATGGGACCTGTGGTCTACCTATGCCGTTACATCAAAATCGTCAAAATCGGCAAGTCCGTATTGTTGTGCTCCTATTTTGTTGTTTTTCCAGGCTTGGCAGCCATCCTATGCGTAGAATTGACATTATAAAATTGTCGCCACCTACAAGTAACAGTACTTATTTTAATACCCCGCCAGAGGATATTTGACTGACATTTATGACATCCTTTTCGCTATAATTGTTTCGTTTGACCACGATCTACTCGGCACTATTAAACGCATAGCCGAATGTCATTATCGAAGAGTGCATTCACCAGACTCCTACAAGCCCAGTAATGAAGCATACTTGGGTTGCATCCACAAGAACTATCAAAAAGAAAGAGAAGAGAACAATTGAGTGAAAATGATGATATAGCTGATCTTTCTTACCGCTTGAATTGCCAAAGCATTACCCTTCAATCTGCAGTGATGTTTGGTCATTGCGGTCAATGAATGATTATGTTCATGTAATAACTGCTGCACAATACAATGTCCAAGTATTGAACTCGTCCATATTCAACAAAACAAAACAACACAAAAAGATATGGTTGCAAAATACACACGCACGGTCCAATTGCCACTTAAGTAGTTTGGGTCATATATCAACTTTTGGCATCGTTCCAAGCTCAAATCTTCCGAATGTCTTCCGCAGCCTGTAGCGTAGAGTTGCCCGCGCTCACAAACAAGAGCGCAACAATCCCGCGTAGCAAGAGTTTTTTCACAGGCAAGATAAAAACCTGCATTCTTACGCACGAGCGCGAGGTGGGTGGATGCATGGGACCTTGAACATGAACCATCCTTTCCGTTATTGTCCTTTGTTCAACATGGTTCTTCATTGTGTTTCTCCCTGGCATGGAGGCAGTGAGGAATGGGGGAGGGGAATTGGCCCTCCCCATTAGTCGTTTTTCGCTCGAACACAATTTTGTCTCGACAGAGACTTGTGGCTGTCCCCTAGGAACCCCCGTTAATATGCACTAACGGAAGTGCAAACCCCTTGTGCAGATAAGTGTTAAAAAAGTAAAATAATTAAAAAACCTAAAAAATCAAAAATTTATTATTTTTTGGTTATTTCGTACATTATCACAGATAGAGAAAAAGCTTTATGCTTACCCAATGTTCCTAATTTAGTGTCGGTATTCATTGTGCTAGAAAAATGGTTTGCCTGCTTATTTGTGGGGTGACCGTGGGCCCTTCGAATATAGTGTTGCCTTCTCCCATATGTTATT
Organism: Ophioderma brevispina; assembly: GCA_023653785.1. Lineage (NCBI taxonomy): Eukaryota > Metazoa > Echinodermata > Ophiuroidea > Amphilepidida > Ophiodermatidae > Ophioderma > Ophioderma brevispina. The sequence goes on from JAMKCH010076307.1 coordinate 27,899, forward strand.
TTAGTTGAAAATTTGAATATTCCGTTAAATTTCGATGGTCAGGTGAAGAATCCTCATTGACATATGTCGGTCTTTTAAGACAAATCTATCAAAACCTACATCAGAACAGTCTAAACATTGAGTGGATAACCGGCCTCTCCTGTCACAAACGCAGATATAGGATTTAACAAAAATATTAAAACACGAAACTTCGGATTCAGAACATAAAAGATATAAGGGTGAAAGCGAATGGTTTATAGGCTAAATCGAAAGAATCGATACTCGCTGGTCACGCAACCCTCAGAGAGACGTGCGCTCAACATATTGCGTATTATTCGTGCTGCGTTTTTGTCGGAGCTGTAACACATTAAGATGTTCCAGGCAAGGGTTCATTTTTTCAAGAAAAATAAGGATTTTTGTATGAATAATCTCCAAAGGTACTCGGCTGACCCTTATTTTTTTGTTTATTAGAAAAGCGACATGAGTTCGCAACTTATATTAAGAAAAATCAACGAAAAAATTAAATGGGGGGTGTGGGGCTAAAGTTTTTTTAGCTAACCAAAAATGTCCTCGAAAAAAATATTTCCATAGACAACACACGCATTTTAAATTCTTGATTTTTAAAAATGTGTATTTTGTTATGGTTTTAAACTCAAAGTGACATCGGTGACCCCCATTTTTTTTTCTTGAATTTTTCGATCATATCGTGAACGTATTGTCGTGCGAAGTTTGAAAGGAAAATTAGGGCGGGAATCATATATGACAAAGCCACTTAACCATTTATACTTGAGCTTTGAACCAAAATTCTTTACTAAGCAATTTTTTCAATATTTCACTTACATAATATGTTGATGCCATATTTTCTCTATATCTGATCGTAAAGAAGAGGAAGTAAATTGTTGGCACCCTGAATTATGTAGTTAACGAAATTTAAGTAATGTAATCACGACTATATGCCACTGGTACGAAAAAAGTGTGGGAACGAGGTTCTAAACTTGCCCTCTATATGGAACCCTGTAAGGTTCTTTCTCATGACCAAAAAAATAGTTCTTAACTGTGTATATCACCTTTTAATGGTTTCTGGTTATGAACCTTTTGTGTTCTCCGCAGATTTATTAATAACCATTTTTTAGGGTTCCTTCTTGAAAGTTCCATATAGATGCAAAAAAAGTTCTAAAGCCGTCTTTTTTTTTCATAGAGTGTGCTAAGGAACCAGGGCAACGAACACCTCAATAATTTTAGTGGGGATACACTATGGGATACACAAATACCCCAAAGCACAAACCCTCCTCCCGTTGTGCCAGGAGCTAGATTTCCTCCGATCTCACAGTCCGTCAACAATGGTGGAACAATATAGGGCAACCTTACATTCACGCTTTAGCCGGAAGTTGTGCGTCTATTGAGCTCGTGACTAGAATAACCTGCTGGACTATGTTACTTTCACAACCGGCAACTGGTGCATGGACAGTTCACAGAACAAGCGTACAAAAAGGCCATAGAAGAGCACTTTTCCGTTTCTCTACACCCGATGCCAAATCATCACCGACGCAAACACCGAATGCATTAAAAACAATTTGTTCGCCAGTGGTGTGCTAATCGGAACAAGAGTAATGACTATCGGATATATCAGTGACGTCACTGAAACAAGGAGTGCGTGGTTTGCGTCTGCAGGCGCTCGCCTTAATTGTAATCCAAAGGTAAGCCTATGGTGTGTTCGATTCCTACTCCAGGTACAAAATTTTACTTAATTATTATGTTAGAGATTGCACTGAAAACATCAGAGTTGGCGATTGAAGTACAAAATAGTGAATAGCTGCCTTATGAAGTAATTCAACGATTATGGATGGACCATGATTTCGGGCAAAAATCTCACACGTTTTTGCACGTCCATGCGACAACATTGTAGAGTGTCGGTCCCCAGACTGGAGTCCGAAATATGAGATGCCCAATTTAGCCAAATAAAAAATGATGGAATTAGAATGCGTAAAATACTCACTATGTGTACATTGGTGTTATATTCGCCATCGGATGAAAGCCCTAGAGTACTTAGTGTCAATCGCAATACTTCCCATGTGTAAACTATTCCACGTTAAAGAAACTTCAGTATCAGTTGACAATATATATATTATTTTATTAAGCAGTGGTTCTTGTTCCAACCGCATGTAAATGAGAGATTTCAATAATAATTATTGGAATGAACATTATATATCTTTGGCCAAATTTTATTGGACGCTATTCAATCTGGGGTGTTTCGCGCAACTTATTTACTATGTTCATTTTTGTATTATGAAAAAAGAAGTTCGAAAAGTATAAGCGAAAAGCACTTAAACATATTGAATCTATGTTTTCATTTGATCTTACATCGACGATTTTATTTCGTCACACTGTTAGAAGTGGGTGTATTTTACGGATTCCGAGACTCGCCAGCTGTTTATAGTTTTACGGTAAAGCATTAATTTGCTTACGCCCTTCACTGTAATTAATGGCAGTATCACTATAAAACGGTGTTGGTCCACCTTAAAGGCCGTCTCAGAGATGTAGAAATATATATTTTTTGTTCATTAATTAAAAATAGTCAACTAGAATTAAAGATAGTCACCTAAAATACTCAATTCCAAAGTTTGAGATGAATCGGATTTTCATGCAGTAAACATTTATGTATAGTGTATTCAGTGCCATAGGATACTGTGCATAATAAAAAAATTCCGGATTCGCAATGATAACAAAGTTATATATGAAGGACTTCGATTTGAGCTTAGTGATTTCATACAGTGATTAGTATATGGACAAGCACTATGTACAATGCAAAAAACACGATTTGTTTGAAAAATGAAGGCGCCCTCTTCGGGAAATTTCAGCCATAAATGACCGAGGAACACACGGAGTTTCGATTGCATTTTTGACCTTAACTTTCGCTTACGATATTATACTCAAATCGGATGTTATTATAGTTAAGGATACAGATGAGGGCGTCAATAATCAGCATCGTGACGAGGACAACCCTGGTGACACGGACGGCACGACTTTTGCACAGATCTGCTGCTGTTTGGTTTGTCAGGCGCACTTGCATCACGCAGTAGGCAATTGGTACGAGAGGGAGAAGGAAGCGAAACACCGTGCCAATCGTCTTATGAATGGTTGGCTATTTAAAAACAAACAAGCAAATGAACAAGTAGGAGATATTCCAACTAAAAAACATAAAAAGAACAGAGACAAAATATGCAATACATTCCAGAAAGCAGCATTTTGTGTTTTCTATCACTGAGACGGAAGTGCTTGTCAACATGATCATCGATTTACTAACGATGATATGTTCTAACTGTTTACAGACGATACTATTACGACACCGTTCGATAATTTGATGGAAGGGATCTATCACCTTTCTTGAATACCGGAGCCATATTTGTTTCCGCCAGTCATCTGGCATTACACCGGAGAAATTGACTTCTGAAAATTTTTCTGAAGGATTGGTGCAACTGCTGCGGAACATTCCTTTAGAATTCTAACCGGAATATTATTGGGCCAGTGGCTTTGTGGAACTTTCAGGTCACCAAAACACAAAAAGTTGTTCCACGCCGTGAGTGCCTGATTTTAATGTCCGTCATAGCGGGGTCATACTTTTTCCAAGTTCGGGCATAGTTCCGTATCCGCAATCAGTGGAACCGAGCAAATTTGCTATTAAGACATTCCCGCTTTTTCAGCGAGCCCCAGACACAGACGACGCCATAGATTGAAGAGCTAACCCCAAAGCTCACGGCGATAGATTAACAAAACTCCAGAAGGGTTAGTATTGTTTGACGGGAGCGTGTTTCACAGATATCCTGATGTAGTTTCTGCTGTATTTCCTAAGATCCCTGTCAATCTTCCTCTTAATGTCTTTAAGTTCCATGGACATGGGCGGCTAGTAACTTTTTCTTAATTTCTTACATTTCGTACCCTCAACAGTAATCCTGACTCACTCGCAACACTAGCTTTTTAAAAGTTAACATCGAAAGTGTAAATTTCAAGGACACAAATACCCCATGCCAGGCACTTCTGCTGTTTTCGCGACCGCGTCTCAGATGTCTGGAGTTGGGATTTGACCCCGTTTCATGACGTCAGAGTAACAAGTTGTAAGCAAAGCTCACAAATGGGCTAACCGCACACATCGTCACACGTGCACATTGCCGTGCATAATCAGCAGGACAAATAGGACATCGACAGCATGCGTTACTTCATGACACATTGCTTTACGACGAAAAAACAGCCGTCAACAACAAACAGCGTATTAGTATCGTAATTTTAAGGCACAATCAGAAAAATTATTCCATATCAACACATCCACCATACCGCGAGAAGTCACTGTGTACGTATACAATGCAAGAAAACTGGCCACGCGCAGCGGTATTGTTATGTGGTTCCACGCGTGACGACCAGGCTCTTGTCTGCTACTCTGACGTCACTTCAGGGGTCACGCTGTCAGCGCGATAAATCACTTTTTCGTGGTGGATTTCCTTTGAAGCTTGGTTGAAACACATGATATTATCCCAATTTATTTATCAAATCTAGTTTTTCAATCTACTGCTTCATGCAGATTTGTTACATTGATACCCATACTCTGTGACTCAAAACATTTTGGTGTATTATAAGTTTTTAAAGCATGTCCCATGAGACCTTTAAACTTATCCCATTGTTCAAAATCCCCAGATCTGCGAGTCCTGTCGTATAGTTTTACGTTTTTTGTGTTACTCTCTTCCTCATCCTGTCAGTCATCCAAGGAAGTTTCACTTTGCAACTACTCATTCTCTGGAATATGTGTCATCCATAGACTTTGCACAACATTGGCAAAGTTGGTCCAGATTTCATTTAGGTCACATCTTTCACATAACATCTGTAATGCTAGCATTGAAGTGGCCAGAGCATTGCGATCACATCGAGTCACCTTTCCCCATACACTGAAGACTTTCCGCTCGTTTATGAACCCTTTGCCTAATGCCTCAGTGATAACTGGAACACAGGGCACTAAAGCCACAGTCACATGGACTTCCTTCACAATGATTGGTCATTTTTTGGTGAAGCATAAATCGAGGGTGAGATCCCATGAGATATTGGCGAGATAGTTTAGATTTTAGTTTTTCATTTACAAATTCTCTATGAGCTCAGTACCATTTTAGATCATATCTTTCGCAGTCTGTGACACAAGACTACACCGGGCAAGGGAAATACTTACCGGACCGCCATAGAGTGTGCGGTTTGGTCACTGCCGTCATACCTGAAGCGAAATGATTGCACCACAGTTTCCTGACGGCAGCGTATACTAATAGGCAACAGCCCGTGATCTTGTAGGAATGGCGCTTATAAAAGCCCATTATTATTGTTAATTATATTACAAAAAAACTAAAAAATCAATAAAACTCAAAAACTTAAAAAACACACACACCCACTTCACTAGGTCTCTGCATACGTGCTGTGAGGATTGATGGGAATATACTCGACTATATGCGCTCAGCAGTCAACACATTCAAATTGGCATTGCTGCTCTGCTGGTCGTAGATGTTTTTGTCCATCGCTGCAATTGGGTGCGTTGCGGGTGGACTTTACTTTTGGTGTGAGGGTGGGTTGGTGTGTGGCATGTGGTACTGTGTTGGTGGTGTGTTGTTTGGTGCTTTGACAGGTTGGGTTCCTCTTTTTCAATGGGGTATGGCTGTCTGATTTTCTTGTATTAAAATGAAATTTCAGTGCATAAATATCAATTTTAATTATGTCTTTTATGAACTTGTGATTGGTTGCCCCAGTGAGTTGGGAGGAGTCCTTCTCTTTGGCTACAGCGGTTTCTTGCTCCTTTCTTATTTTCTTTGATATTCTGTTATTGTTCAATTTGATGTTCTTAGCCAAATTTGTAAATAAATACATATAGTCAGGGTCAGAATAGCGACCATTGCATTTTCCATAATGTCCAGGTACACGACTGCGTTCATGTTTCCATCTGGCGCCACCAGTGACGTTTTCTCCAATGACAACCGAGTGCATTTAGAAGTAATTATAGTCCGCCGTACAACTCTATGGTGACCATAGAACGTGGACATCAGTTTGGTCATTCGTCCTTGCTCGGTTAACCATATGAAAGCAATCGCCGATTATTTTAATTTTGGCGGGAAACGTGATTCCATAGTGTCTTCTCCACAAACGACGAGACGACTCCTTTGCATTTTCCGCTCTACTCCTTAAAATAGATTGAATATCATCTAATTTTAAAGAGAGTATTGAACAGATTAACCAGTCGCTATCATCTCCGTCTGGTAGTCAATCTTGGTCGTCCTGGAGATTTCGTGGCATCAAATGACCCACTTCTCGATGATTCCGAATCATCGACTTGCTTGCTATGTACCCTTCCATCGAGTGCAAGCACTCTTCGTGGATTGTTAAAGGGGTTGATATATAGATTCGCAATCTGCTGTTTAAGTTACTTCTGGAACTTTTGTGGAGAAACAAAAAGTTGCTAGTTATTCCTTATACTCATTAAATGTGTATAGTCAATATTTTTCTTAACAGGCCGTAACTATTTTTCTCTGCATAATACGAGGATGCACATGGAGTTATTTGTGTTTTTTTCATAAGAATTCCGTGGCCTATGTGAATTGACACCAGAGATTCCTTAGTGTTTTGAGAAGCGACTCAGATTTCCTGAGGAGGGCGCCCTCAATTTCCAAAAATCGTGTTTTTTGGCCTGTACATAACGCTTGTCCTATACTAATCACTGTGTGAAATTGCTAGCGTAAATCTATTTCCTTCATATGAAATCAGAACTTTTTAAAAATTCCGGAAATTAAAAAAAAAAAAAAAAATTTTCCCGGATTTTTGTTATCCAGTACCTATGGACTAATACTACCAATAAATGTTTTATCTGCATTAAAATGAAAATCCGATTCATCTCATTTCGGAATTGTGCATTTTAGGTTTACTATCTTTAGTTTCGCATTTGCCATTTTCATATTACCGAAAAAATAATATTTCGAAATCTCTGACGTCAGACTTAAGAAACTCATGATAGCTTGTTGTAGGACGCGTTCGATTAACTATACCAAATATTGGTATTTTTGTTAATCTAATCAGCTACATTTTGCTCGGCTTGATTGTGATTTTGCCCAATTTAGCTAATTTAATACACGAACCATCCATTATCAATTGTCCTATTTCTTTTCGACATTCTACATCATTTTGGATGGTGAATCAAGCAAACAGACGGTGTTATATTAGAATTTATCTTCACTACAGTGAGTGCCGTGGTATAGTTTACCGGTTAGACTCATTATTATGAGGAAAAGTATGGAAATACAACAATTTGGTTTTGTTGGTTTGCAACTATACTACATGCTTCTTTAAAGCATGTATTTACTTTCGTGTCTAGATATAGCCCTTTTAGTAGTGTTATTTTTAAATTTTATACGAAAGTCCTAAATGAATCCCATATGCGTGCTCGGTAGCTTAGTTTTTTGATGGTTCCATAATTAGCCTATATCATGCTAACAATCTGCGGCACAGGTCTTATCTTCTAGAACGCAATAAAATAGTTTTGGAACTATACTACAATGCTTCTTTAAAGCATTATTTTATTTAGTTTCCGAACATAGCCTACTTAGGTATTGTATTTATTTGTATACGAAAAAGTCCTAAAATGAACCCATATGCTTGCTCGGGTGAGCGTGGTTTTTTATGGTTTCGATAGGCCCTATATCCTGATAGTCTAAATAACACTATAATACAGGTCCTAATATTCAAACGTAATAAATCGTTTTGCCACCTAAAGTGGCACAAAAGTTCGTAAGAAAAATCATAATCAAATGCAATATGTAAATTAGGTTTCTTTTAACAGAGCTATCAGAGCTCTTCTTGTAGGATACCTAGGGAAATTCCGGTTTGAGGATTTAGCTCCTCTATTAGGCCCGGTCGGAGACAAGATACGGTTTGAATTTTGGTTTAGAGTTATACTTTCTCTGATAAGACGTTCTCCGAGGTTTTTGAGTACGTCATTAACGCCAACATAGGGGGGCACGTGAATTTTCGAAGATTGTGGTTATTTGAAATAAAATGCCAATTCCTTGTGAATTGCCTTTTTTAATTTTTGCATTACTTCATTGTGGGAAGTGATGCGTGCAGAAATCTAGAGGAATTTCGTTGGTGTTTTTCGAAACAACTTCTAGGTAACTTTCTCTGTTGTTATGATATGTCTGCTAGTGCAACTGGAGTATATCTTTGATTCTTATGTCCTCTTGTCGAAGTTGAGAACAAAACAATAAAGAAATCAATTTTTTGCGCATATTCTGTTTCCGAACTGGCAATTTCTATATATCTGATAGCCTCACCTTTAATCATCCTGAAAGCAGAAGTTGGGTGTGACGAATCTCTGAACGAATTGGACATGTTTCACAGGTTTACTGACACATCTTATATCTAGAACCGCGTGTTATGACTCTTACATCCTTGTCCAGAGTTTAAGTCTAGAAAATTAATTTCTGTTTTGACCACTCATTGTGAATTTCAGAGTCGGGTGTCTGGAGTTTGATTGACTGATGAATAGCTCACTCTTTTTCATCTCCTAACCAAAACAAGAATGTCGTCACGATATCGATGCCATTTGCAATTTTATCACTCAATGAAATAAATTTCATTTTCCAAGATGGAACATTATATCACATAGTTCTGGGATATTTTTGCCCCATATCTTACTCCTGTTGTTTGCAATAGTGTTTCTCGGTGATGCTAACAGTTTCTATGCAAACAATTTTAATCATGCTTCCATGTGATGGGTGGCATTCTAGGAAATAGATTCCTGGATTTACTTCTGTAAAAGTCTTTATACTTCTTTTTCGACTTCATTTTGAAAACTTGTGAACATTCCAATACAGTCCCTATGTGACCAAATACAGTGTTTTTGGCAGGTTTTAACTACTCTATTTTTCTTATCGTGTCTTTGGTGTCTCTCAAATATGTGCTTTTTTTGAACGAGAGAACAGCACGAAGTCAATAAATTCGCCAATGTTTTTTCACATGGTCCATTTATATTGCTATGGTTCTTCCACTGACCGGCCGGTCGCTGGAACCGTTTTGTGGAATTTTTGGCAACAATAGCAGTTGGATTTCAAATTTTACTGTTCCTTTGGTATATATAGTCTGTGTATGTTTCAATGCTTCGATCCCATAACATGAGATTAAGCCGTTTTTGAAGCCAATTTCACTGTTCGAATGTTCATGTCTGCAGCTATTCAGTGTATTGGTTACCTGTCATCATAAATTTACCTCAGTTAATGTCATCCGGGTTATTGATTACGACTATGCCACGTTGATGTATGCCAGGTTTTTGTGGAAACTAAATTAGTCTTTTCCCTTAAGGTTTTGAGGCTTGACGCTCTAGTTTAGTCATGTTATCGTGTACTTCCTTATTCTACTTTAGATAGCTCTAACCTAGTGGATTCTAAGTAGTTTTCTAGTTCCAACAAGTGTAGACAGGGGTGCCAATTGGATCTTGTTTGAACTTGTGTGTTTCGTTTTGCTTCTTATGGACCGAGCAATAGTTCCACCTGAAGTAGTACCTTCGCACTGGTCTAGACTAGAGTAACCTATTTTAATTAGCTTTTTTTTTCAAGCATCGAATCGATACCCGTACGTAGTCATGCTGTCCTTAGACCTAGTCTCCTAGATAAGCTGAATATACCTTTAGTAGGCTACATGCTACGTACGTAAAGTCACGTAAGTATAACTACGAAACTGCTTCTAATTGATGCACGATTTGCACATACGTTGTATCAGATTTCTTATCTACTATATGTCAGATGTGCTAGGCCCTAGACTAGGGCTAGGGGCTCGGGCCCGCCGATGGCCTAGGCTATCTTATCTAGATACCATTAATCTTTCCAAACATACCCAGAGACCAAGTTACCAAACTACTACCAGACCACTAGCATGAAAAAAAAAAACAAGCTAGGCCTATGGCATTCCTCTCATGTCATATGCAGTGTGAACAGTTGTAAGTTCCAAAGTTTAACCATTTAAGCCATAAGTTAAGGGAGTTTACTATCTAATTTCTAACCCTATTTTTGTGTAACTATTCATGATGTTAACATACCATCATACAGTGTCTAGCAACAGCACAAACACTTTTAATTATTTCATGATTACACGGCCACTGGCTGTACAGTCATGACAGCGAGTCCGTCACCTTCTCATACTGACATGACCATGCCCCTTAATGACAGACATTCACTCACACTCACAGGGAATCATGGACTGTTCAGCTCGCCCTGCAATACAGCACGACCCATCCCATCAGACATTGCTACAAAAAATAGACTGGCCATTATACACTGCAACTACGTTGACCTTCATACAAATCTATTACAAACATATTTTGTGATCTTGCTGTCTTCAGAATGCACGTTCATGTCTTCATCATACCGCTGCGTCATAAACTGATCCAACCTCATCATTGCTTAGAGTGCAGGGTTCATGCACTGTTATCAGCAGCACTGCTGATTAAAAAGGAACTCTGAGAGCTAAAAAATTATTCTGCTGGTTGCAGTCTTATGTTGCTATGCCCTAAAAACAATATATCAACAATCAACTTTGCACAGAATTACAGTTTTTTGGGAACTTGACACACACCTTTATTGATCAAGTTTGGAAAATATAAACAAGGTATACATTTTTTAACATCAACTGAGCTTAAGGTCAACTCTTCAAAATCAAGACAAATCCAATATTTAATTATTTTACACATTTCTCAATTTGTGAGATTTAAGATAGACAAAGATTCAAGAAAAAAATGTCAAATAAAAGAATCCTCAGAAATGGCAATTTCTTGAAAAATTAGTACACACTCCTATGTAAAATGTGATTTTTTTTTGCAATATTTTTTGTTACAATTATAATCTGTTATTTATTATATCTTACAAGAAAGCTTAGTATTTTCTTTCATATAAAGTCCTTTGTATTTTTGTATTTTTTCACCAAAATTCTGCTAGTGATCAATATATGGTATCCAAATAACTTTTTCCCACGTCACTTTTTAGGATTGCCAGCCTGGTTCAGAAACACAAGAGGAGCTTAGTGATCAATTTTTAACTGGCTGGCACTCTGGATGTTGGGTTAGCGAAAGCTTAACTAAGGCACTTTGTCAAATGGCCTCTCTCCTAATGTGTTCATTTCTTTTCAGCGTACGCTTCTTCTTCTCTCTCTCTCTCTCCTCTCTCTCCCCCTCTCTCGCTCCTCTCTGCTTATAGAATATTGTCAAACAACCGATACCTTTTAAGAAACTACTTACTGGTGACTAAAAGTAACACACTAAACTTAAGATCTTTGCCAATTGTCGGGAATATTTTCTCCTCACCAAAAAAGCCACTCATAAGCTTTTTGTTTAACCAATCTCTATTACAGGGTTACGCTGCACGTTTATCAGAGGCACCTATTACAAACCACCTATACCACAAACGCCCCTATATACAAAACGCACAATTTCTTTAAGCATGTGGCTCTTCAACCCCCCATAACTTCATATGAAAGTTTTAATTTCATGATTCTAGCTCTTCATTATGTTTATAAGTCCCTATATATCCCTCGAGAAACGTTATTACCAAATGTCAGTGAATTCTGGAGTGCGTTTTTGATTTATGAGGAACCGTTTGGGTTATCACGGTGCCCCATAGGCCTGTGTGTTTTTCCATCCGTTTTCAAAATTATGGATTTCTTCCAGCGATCGAATCACAATAATATAATATTAGTATAGGTTTCGTTAGATGAATCTATTACAATCTTACGGAGTTAACTATCACTTGCGTTGAAGAGTGCTCATTCCGATCATGTAAGAACGTTAGTAGAAGAGCAATTTGCCTTTGGTGGAGTCTCATTCATCTTTGTCATCATAAGGATGTTCGAACATTTATCACGCTCAGGTTTTCCAATACAGTTGCTGTTTATATCCACAATATCACCCCTTGCAGCAATGTGTGTGATTCTGAGGAGAGCATTGACTTCTTCGTTCTTTGCTTGCGCTTGCTGCATCTTTCCTTTTTTATTCTGGTGTGAACTGTGTTAAGTTTGGTACAATTGAAATTCTTTATCCGATTTTCCTCCTAGTGAGCTCTCTAGTTGTCAGTTTTGACTGGACTTCCTTTAATGCTGTCAGATGTTACTGACCTAGTCACTCTAGCATTGAGCCAGTGATATGTTAGCAGATAATTCATACTTGTTGAAATGGGGCTCTTCTCGATGATCCAGTCGCATTCCTCTACAAGAGATATCTTTGGTAATCCTCGATTCGGGTGTAGCTGGAAATGATGCATCACATCTTTGATTTTGTTAGATTTGGGATCCGTACCGACTCATTTATGGCCAAGCATCGATATCGCTTACTATCTTTTGCATACATTGTAATTTTGTTCTAGGACCTTCGGGAGATTGTTAACTTCCATCACTCGGCCCAATGACAAATATTTGCGATTGACGAAGTTTTGTACATATCTGGAGTATCCTTAGGCGTATCTCATTCTGTAGGGCTATTCCAGATTTGGTGGAAAATGCCCCCCACCCCCTAGACATTAAGAGGACATTTTTTTTGGTTCACAAATATCTGGAATTCCTGGCTACCTTCCTGAAGTACTAGGATTCCAGCCACTACGCTTCCGAAAATTCCCAGGAATTCCAGACACTACCCTCCGTAAATTACACGAAGTCCTAGACTCACCAATATAACAACCATGGAATTCCCGAGGATTATTAGCAGTGTATAGAGGGGGACGTGTCCATTCTTAATCCAACTGGACTTTCGAAATCTATTGTAAAAACTCGGAAATAAAATTACAGGAAGGGAGGGGGTAATTTTTTTTTTCTGGAATTTTTCGACAAAAAGCCAAAAAAAGCCGGAATCCATCACCCCTGCTATACATTTCTTACACCTCGTCTACCGCAGTGGCGAGCCGGGGGGCGCATCCTATTCAGATTTTTTCCCCGTCTTGCTAAAACCCCATTTGTGGTGCCAAATTATTTTATTTTTTGCTTTTTTTAAGTTTTTTATTTTTTTCATTTTCTCCAAAAAAAAACATCCACGCGTGGTATATGGTAAAGAATACCGTGTGAGCCCCTAAAGTGATGGATGGGGGGGGGGGGTCCCCTTTCGGCAGATAAGTCCCAACATAACCTAGCACAAAACAGGAAACCCGACACTTGATGTGGTAAACCATGATAGATAGCTATGGTCCTCCTCCTTTCCATTTAAATACAAAATGAGTATCAAACATACACTAGCGTTTCGTCCCAATACTTCATAAAGTTGCTGTCAGCAAAACTGTCAATTTCCCTAGACACATCAGTGTAGAATAGGGGAAAATACATTTTTGCCCAAAAGGGTTAGGAAATCAGATTTTCATGCGGTTTTTAACTTGATTGGAAATGACTAGGTTTTTATATAAACTGAGACATTTGTGCCATAATAAGGTGTTTTTTTAGTAATTTCGTACTTTCCCTCTACATATGGACCGTCGATAGTGACGTCATAATGGTGGATGTTGGTACTTATTTGGTACCAATGGAAATCAGCACCTCATATGCTATCCTTTCGACCCAAATTTGACGGAATCTGATCCCATAAGTAAAATCACAGGGGGGGGGATTCCCCCTTGGGACAATTTTTTTTACTGCAACTGGCTCAGGGTAGACGAGGGTTAAGCAATATTAGCACATTCTTTTTAAGGGCGGGCCCCCAATTTTCAAAAATTTTGGAGATTTTTTACACGGTTGCATTGGTAACTGGCTCCATAAACTATACCTGTGAATGGTTGAGCTATAAAATGTCTATGTGTCAACAAACGAAGGATTTTGATACTGTAAATAAATATTAGCGGGGATCTCCCCGATAAATAATTCAACCGATCTGGCTCAACGGCCCTTCCAAAGTGAATAGCCGGGAAAATCGCGCCATGTACGTGTCTACGCTCTTCCTTTAGTTGTTTAAAGTTCGGGCAAGTCAGTTAGAGGTTATTTCTCGAGGGGCTTTCTATTTCATCATGGACGGACATAAACGTAGCATATTCCAGCTCTTGCCGTTAATTCATCTGGTATCCATTCTAATTACAAAAGCGCTTATTTTGTGACAATACGCCTTTTTAGCTTCTCGTTCGCAGGTATAGTTTACCTAGACAATTACCAAGCGAATGTGCAAAAATTATATTTTTTAATTTGGGGGCGCTCTCAAAAATTATCCAATAATTGCTTTATTTGAAAATATTGTTGTTTTTTCCCGTCATTTCATCTGGAAACAAAAAATTCTAAATAACCCTGGAATTCCGTCACCCTCCATACCCATGGAAAATGACGTTTTTTGTTTTCGTGGAATTTTTTCTTGGCTTTTTTTTACAGAAAGTAAAACTGGCGGAATTTTGACCACCCGTATTAGACATTAAATTCTAGAATTCCAGCTTTCAAGTGCCAAAATCTGGAATTCCTGCGCTTGCTAAGGGGGATTTTATCTGGATCCCCAATGTACTGAGGAATGGGAGAGACTGTTGACCAGACTACAGTCACCCCTGCATAAGATATCATTGCTGCGCCCCGGGGGGTGGGCGAAAATTTGGGGCGAAAAAGCCAATCAAATTTTCTTGGACAAAAATCACATTTGGAGGCCAAATTGGTTAAATTCTCCAAATGTTTGAATATTTTGCCCCCCACCCCCAGAATTTTCACTTTTGCCCCCCCGCCAATTTTACTTTTTTTTCCCGTTTATCCCCCCCCCCTCCCCCCGAAAAAGCTGGTCGGTGACGCAACTGGTAAGATCTGATAGTTTTTTTGTTAACATTTAACTTTGCCATTGTTTTATCTTGGTAATGGTTTCTTGGAAATGCGCTGAGTGATCTTGAGCCGGAGACTTACACATGAACAGATTTGCTATAGCATGTTACATCACCTCACAGTGACCATCGTCACTGCCGGATCAGTGCACATAATTCACCTACCCATGAATATCATGGCTGTTAAATCCACTATCTAATCGCTTCACTGAGGGATCCTGGAGGCAAGTAAGAAAGACAAAAATGGGTCTCTATCCCCCCCACCTTATGCAGTTATAGGGTTAAAAACAAAATTTCGGCGATTTTCCATAGGACGCGATACTGATGCAAACATCGTAACCGTTTTTTCATGTGCCATGGGGAGATTGACATGTATCTTCATTAGATGGAAATTTTACATGTACTTATAACCCTCCTTTCCGTGTCTTCTTCTCCTTGACAATTTTAGTGTGTCCCGGACGGACATTTATTGTGATGATATTTCCATTGAATACCAATAAATACATGTTACCATTTCTCGATTGAATTGAATCAATCAATATAGTAACCTTTAAAGGGAGTATTACCACAGCGTAAGACCGCGTCACATGTGTTGGAAAAACAAAAGGTTTCTCTTCCTTTGTTCTTCCAGGTTAAGCAATGACCACTTGTATCATATATCATATGTGTTTTCAGAATGGAAGCGATTACATATCCCATTGGAACTCTCAACATTATCTCGAGATAACAAAAAAAGAACAAATTAGATTAGACCAATTAAATCATCCCAATAGATAACAAGTTCAGTCGGTCGGCAGATTTCTTTTTCGGGGGGGGGGGAGGTGGGAGTGTAAAGTGAATTTAGGTGGGGGGCCAAGGTCTTTTTTTTGGAGGGGGGTCAACTCCATCAATTGGTTTAACCATTTTTGCCCCAAATCGCGGACTTTTGGCAACGGTCTATATTTTTGGCCCGAATCGCTTATTTGCCCACAATTCGTATTTTTTTTCTATTGGCGGTGGGGGGGGGTTGAAGAAATAGGGGTTTCCCTTCGTGCCCCCCCCCCCGCCCCACTGGTACTGGGCCACGGACACTGTTACTTAAGGAAGTCATGGACGTATGTCTACTTCCTTTTAATGTATTTTAAGCAACCATCCCCTCTGTCTCACTAATGTCACTTAACTTGCACTCGTACAACACCTACAGCGAAAGATTCGCATATTTATTGGAACAAACCGTCGAAAGAAAGCCAAAACACAACCTTGTTTTGAATTTCCTGCTCTCCTAATCTACCTATAGAGAAGCATACTTGGATGTTTAGAGGATACAATGTCCTTGGTTAAAACCATTTATTGAAACCTTTATTGGCGAAGGGTTCCAAACCTCTTTACAACCACTCCCCTGGAATAACAACAATAGGTTGACGTTTTCATACAACTCCGTGTGTTTTCTTATAAGAGGGAAGTGAAAATAAAACAAAAATAAACGACAAACAAACCAAATACAACAACTGCTACTCATAGATTGTTTGGATACTTAGGTAGCTTTTTTCGGCTGATTCCCTTATGGTCGACGTTATGTGCCTCTATCTAAGGGCACGTAATGTCTAGTTAGCATCCTGTAAAGTTTCCTAGAGAGGTTTAGTAATAGACAAATGCCCTACAGATGCAAGGGCACGCGTAAAACAGAAGAGACCAGTGGCAAGTTTAGCTGTAATGTATTGGCAAATGAGAAGAGGGTATCATGGGCTATCAACTACGAGACTTCGCATACTGTAAGTCCCGAGGTGTTCACTTAAATATAAATGGTTTATCCGAGATTTGCCACTTAATGGTATACTTTTTTTCGTGCCACTTATCCTGGAAGAAACATCTTTGTTTTAGCCAGTTTGATTCTCGTATAGCTCGATGCGATAATATAGCTACCGGCTCATCTCGCTATCCTCTTCTACCTTTCTCTCTATCATCTTTAATCGTCTATTCATCTATCTACGTTTTTTCTGCTTATTGATACCCACAACAGTTGCTTGTTAACGTTGCAAGTGGCCGTGTACCTTCTGCTACTTTATTACAAACGGTGTTCACATTAATTTTCTTTTGGTTAGCTCTTGACTTACCTGGCCATTTATTGTACTCACAAACCTTCGCAGCTTAGTGAGCCTTTATTCACACCACACTCGAAGGTGGGCTTAGTTATCACCCTTAATATTTCCTTATGGAACATCCAATGATTTATATAATTTTATACTACCGGATCGCATCTTTTTTGCCATCAACCCCATCCCTCACTCAAGACCGTTATAGTACCTACCTATATCTCGGGTTGGTGTCGTCTTGTTATGGGTAGAGAGTGCAAAATATCAATTAAAAAATCCATTTGGCAACGGGGGGGTGGGTGCTTAGGGTAAATAAAGAGCAAGCAACAACACACAAAATACAACAAAACAAACAAACAATAAAACCCAACACAACAAAGAACAACAACGAACTGTCAGGACGCCGTATAAATAGAGAAACAACCAAAATCGCAGATTGTAGCTTTGCAGTGACTCGTGTATTATTGATATTTTATTACAAGGCTGCGGTTATCGGTATTCTTTTTTCCCTATCAGTATTATAACTACTAAATAAAACAAGTAATAACGTAAACGGCAACTAGTATCTGCTTGAGGTCATGACACAACTATTCTCAAAAATAAATTATTTTCAAAGTATTAATGCAATCCTCCTAACCACAATACTTAATCTTACACTCAGAGACATCCATTATGTCTCATAATCCTCAGTGGAGAGCGAAGATGCAAAAGATGAGGGGGGAGACTCGTACTTAAGCGGATTAAGGTTCAAATCTATGCAAGATTAATTCCAAGGCGCGGACTGCAATAGCTGTTTCGTATATTTTTTTGTGGTTTAGTTTAACCTGTTATATTAATGGTTATTAATGCCCAGCTCCATTGCGAACATTGGCATTGAGCTCCTTTAGGAAACAAATTAACCATATTCCTTACGTGATGAATAATTTTGTTTAAAGTGCAGGATGAGCACGTTACTATCTAACAAAGTGTAGTCAATCGTAGAATATATTAAGTTATTTTTTTATTATTATTAGTATTATTATTCTTATTAATTAATTATTAGTCAATTATTATTATTATTATTATTTTATTAGTTATTATTATTCTTATTCTATTATTATTATTGATTTTATTATTATTATTACTATTATATTATTCATTCTTATTAGTTATTATTATCAGGGGAGTGGCCGATCGTCTAAGGCGACTGAACCGTCGGCAGAGTATAAGATGGTCCCCTTATCGGGGAGTAATTCCTGAATACACGTTAAAAGTTGCCGACCTTATCGAAAAGATTAGGGGACCATCCCGGGACCCCCCTCTGTTACCCACACATTACTCGAGGTACCAGGGTCCCTCCCACCCGCACTAGGCCATCGTGGAAGGGTATGCGAAATCCAACATGGAAACAGGATGAGGCTTTCGTCCCATGGACAGACAAAAGGATGACTATTATTTATTATCTTATTATTATTATTACTATTATAGTATTACATCAGTGAACTCGTAGGAGTTCGTGTATATGATTTCCTATAGAGCAGCTATTTGAGTTAGTGCCCTTTTGGAATTAAACTCTTCATAAAATATGGGAGGGAGAGGCATTATTTTAGGGGGACGATAAATCGCTTCTCCCCGCTTCTGTCGCCTATGGTAACCATTGTCTCATACTAGCAATAGTGACTATAGCGATGAGATCTCCCCCCCCACCCGAAAAGAGGTCTGGTGACGCCAACTGGCTAAGATATGATAAGTATGTTTGTTAACATGTTAAAACTTACCATGGTTTATCGTGGAGATGAAGTTTCTTGAAATGCGCTGAAGTGATCTTGAGCAGAGACTTGAACAACAGTGACAGATTTCCTATAGATGTTACATCACATCACAGTGACCATCGATCACTTTCTGAATCAGTGCACATAATTCACTACCCATTGAAAATCATGCTGTAAATACACTATTACCTATCGCTTCATGAGGATCGGCGAGGGCAGTAAGAAGACAAAAATGGGTCTCTATCCCCACCCCTATGCCCAGTTAGCGGGGTAAAACCAAATTGCGGCGATTTTCCATAAGACGCTATACAGATGCCAAACAGATTCTAACTGTTTTTTCATGTGGACAATGGGGAGATTGACATGTATATTCATTGTATGGAAAATTTTACCATGAATATTGTATAACCTGACCTGTCCTTGTCTTTCTTTACCTTGACAAATTAGTTGTCCCGACGACATTTAGTGGGCGTGATATTTCCCATGGAATAACCAATAAAAATAATTTTACCATTAGCAACCTCGATTGAATTCAAAAATCAATCAATAATATAACCACTTTAAGGGAGGAGTATTACCACAGCGTAAGAAGCGGAACATGTGTGGAAAAAACAAAGGTTCTCTTAACTTTGTCTCCAGGTTAAAAGCATGACCACTTGTATCATATATCATATGGGTTCAGCAGTTGAAAGCGATACATATCCCCAATTCGCCCCGAAATATCAACATTATCTCGATTAACATTAGATTAGACCCAATTAAATCAATCGCAATCAAACAAGGTTTCAGTGGCGGCGACCAGACTTCTTTTTCGGGGGGGGGGTGGAGGTGGAGAAAATGCCAAAGTGAAATTTAGGTGGAGGAGGCAAAATTTTTTGGTGGGAGGGGGGCAAAACATCCAAATCAATTTTTAAACCAATTTGCCCCACATCGCGCACTTTTGGCAAAAGTTATGATTTTTGGCCCGAAATCGCTTAATTTGCCCAAAATTCGTATTTTTTTCTATTGGCGGGGGGGGGGGGGGTTAGAAGAAAATAGGGGGTTTATTTACTGCCCCCCCCCCCCCACTGGTACTGCCACTGAAATGTTACTTAAGAAGTAGGACTGGACGTATGTAGCTACTTCATTTTAATTTTTTTTTAAAGGCACCATCACCTTGTATCACTAATGGTCACTTAACTTGCACTCGTACAAACACCTACAGACGAAAGATTCGAATAAATTTATGGACAAACAAGTAGAAAGAAAGCCAAACACACTTTGAACTTTACTGCTCTCCTAATCTACCCCTTTAGAGAAGCATACTTGGATGTTTGAGGATACAAATGTCCTTGGGTTAAAAACCATTTATTGAAAACATGATTGCGAGGGTTCAAATCTTTACAACACTGACCCCTGATAAACAACATATGTGACGTTTCATACAAAACTCCGTGTGTTTTTTTATAAGAGGAGAGTGAAAATAAAAAAAAATAAACGAAAACAAACCAAAGAAACAAACAAACTGCGACTCATAGATTTGGATACTTAGGTATCTTTTTCGCTTGATTCCATTATGGTCGACGTTATGGACCTCTATCTAAGGGGCACGTAATGTCTAAGGTAGCATCCTGTTAAAGTTTATAGAGAGGGTTAGTAAATAGACAAATGCCTACAGATGCAAGGGCACGCGGTAAAACGGAAGAGGACCAGCGGCAAGGTTTAGCTGTAATGTATGGCAAATGAGAAGAAGGGTATCAGGAGATATCAACTAAAATAGACTTCGCATCTGTAAGTCCCGAGGGTGTTCATTAAATATAAATGGGTTATCCGAGATTGCCACTTAATGGTATCTTGTTCGTGCCACTTATCCTGGAAGAGAAACATTTTGTTTAGCCAGTTGGATTCCTTGATAGCTCGATCGATAAATATAGCTCGGCTCATCTCTTCCTCTTCATACCTTTTCTCTCTCTCTCTGTAATCTGTCTATTCATCTATCTACGTGTTGTCTGACTATGGTACCCACAACAGTTGCTTGTTAACGTTGCAAGTGGCCGTGTATGCTCTCTTTATTACAAAAACGGTGTTCACAGGTATTTCTTTTGGTTAGTCTGACTACCTGGCCATTTATTGTAACAGCAAAAACTTCGCCTGTAGTGAGCCATTTATTTAACACCACAAAGAAGGTGCGTAGGTATCCCCTTATATTTTCCTTATTGAAATCCAATGAGTTTATATAAATTTGATACTACGGATAGCATCGTTGTGCCATGCCACCCCATCCATCAACTTCACAACAGTTATTATAACTACCTATACTCGGGGTTGGTGCTTCTTTTGCAGTGAGAGGTGCAAAATATCAATAAAAAAAATCATTTGCAAAGGGGGGGGGGGGGTGCTAGGGTAATAAAAGAGCAAGCAAAACAAACACACAAAAAAAAACAAAAACAAACAAAACAAATAAAACCCAACAAACAAGACAACAACGAACTGTAAGGAGCGCCCGTTAATAAATAGAGAAACAAACAAATCGAAGATTGTAGCTTTGCAAGGGACCGTGTATGATTGATATTTTATTACAAGGCGCGGTTATAGGTATATCATTTTTCCATAACTAGTATAAGTACTAAATAAAACAGTAATAAAGTAAACGGCAAACTAGTATATGCTTGAAGGTCCATGACAAAATTTACAAAATAAATTATTTAAAGTAGTTAAGCATCTCCGAACCACAGATCTTAATCTTACCACTGCAGGAAATTCCATTAGTGTCTCAAATCATCAGTGGAGAGCGACGATGCAAATATGAGGGGGGGGGGCCCCTCGTACATTAAGCGGATAAGGTTCAAATATATGAGTTTTAATTCCAAAAGGCGCGGACTGCAATAGCTGTTCGGAATTTTTGTGGTTATTTTTAAAATGTTGATATTAAATGGGTATGATGCAAGCTCAAAATGCGACATTGGATTTAGCTACTAGGGAACAAAATTACATATCTTAACGTGATGAATAATGTTGTTTGAACGGGCATGGGGATGAAGACAGTACTATAATAACCAAAAGTGTAGTTCAAATCGTGGACAAGAGTAGTCAGGATTTTTTAGTATTATTATTATTATTATTATTAGTATTATTATATTATTATTATTATTATTATATTATGATTATTATTATTATATTATTATTATATTTTTTATTATAGTATTAGTATTATTATTATTATTTTAGTCTTATTATATATTATAGGGGGCGGGGTGGCCGAGCGGTCTAAGGCGAGACCGGCGGAGAGTAGAAGGATGTTCCCGTGTATTCAGTGGGGAGTAATCAGGAACACGTAAAAAGTTGCAGACCTTATCGAAAAAGAGTAGGGGACCAACCCGGGTCTGTTACCTGCAACAAAGTACTCTATGGTCCAGGGTCCCTCCCACCCCGCACTAGGCAGCGTGGAAGGGTAGGACGAAATCCAAAATGGAAAACTTTGGTGAGGCTTTCGTCCAGTGGACAGACAAAAAAGGATGATTATTTATTATATATTCTTATTATTATTACTATTTTTTAGTATTATCATTAAAACTCGTAGGAGTTTCTGTTATGGTTCCTATTAGAGCAGCTATTTGAGTTAGTGCTTTGGAATTAAACTCTTCATATAGGGAGGGAGGGTCAGTTATTTTAGTGGGACGTATAAATCGCTTCTACCCGCTCTGTTCGCTATGGAACCATTGTGTCCTACGACAATATGTCGGACTATAGCGATGAGAAATATATTATATTATAAATAGAAAAGTAATAATGTAATAAAAATGACAAATTAGATTTAAATAATTGTGCGAACGGTATAAAATACCCAATAAAATCCTGATTCATTACATATCAGAAAGTTGATACATATTACCTTGTTATTGACAAAGGTGCGGATGTTTTGAAAATATTAATAACGTTGAACACAATAGTTTTATTTCGATGTAAAGTCAAAAATCCAATAAAAAGGTATTAGTTAAAAAAAAACAAATCTTTTTTCATTTAAGTTAACGTTTGTCATATCAAGCAATCGGCCCTATGCCATAGGAAGCCATGTGTGGGCCGCATTACCACACTTCAAGCCACACTGTCCCCCGATTCCATAAATGTTTACAAGTTACAGTGGTGTGTTATATACCACTTGTAAAATTTTAATATTTAAGGTGTATACCATGATAACAATGTAAAATCGTTCCATTTAAGTATAATACATGTTATACCAACCTGTAAAAATTATACCAAAAGGTATTAATACATTGTTACAACCTGTAACTTGAACCATTTAGGGTACAATAATGATTACCACTGTAAAATTGCACCATTAAAGGGTTTACACCTGTATACCACCTGTAAAATTGTAACATTGTAGGTTATAATACATGTATACCACCTGTTAAAATTGTAACATTATGGAATTGAAAGGACAGGTGCGTGGATACCATAAATGAACAAATTTATAGGTGAAAATTTTATACTCTGGTATTTTCCTGTAGGGGTAAAAATGTTATGTATACCACAGTTATGACGTCATATTGCATTGGGTCTACAAAAACAGCTCTTACTTTTTACTCTACTGTACGGCTCAG
Organism: Ophioderma brevispina; assembly: GCA_023653785.1. Taxonomy (NCBI): domain Eukaryota; kingdom Metazoa; phylum Echinodermata; class Ophiuroidea; order Amphilepidida; family Ophiodermatidae; genus Ophioderma; species Ophioderma brevispina. The sequence continues at coordinate 51,097 of JAMKCH010076307.1, forward strand.
GCCGCGGTCGGTTTTTTAATTCATAAAAAAAACGTTATCCCCAAGGTCGGCATCTAACTCGGTGTTCTATATCGTCCGTGGATGCCTAGCGGGCACATACTGTTCGTAGAGTTTGAATGTACAAAGTGGTGGTATTAACAAGCAAAAGCACAATTGAGCAACAAGAAAATAAGTGCGATTAATCCAGATATGAACAGGTGTTAATACCCAGTAAAAACATGTCTTTGTTTTAAACACATATTTATACATTTATGAACAACTCGCAGTACTGCTCCTTTCGGGTGCTCATGAGTGGAGAATACATCAGAATGGATTAATGGGTAGGTACTCTTGTTCTTATCTTTCTCGTTTAGGTTTCAATTTGTTTACTCACAACTATCAATGGACCAACATGACATTTGTCTGATTCTAGTTCAGGGAAAGCCGCACTGGAAACTTTACATATGAACACTGCGCGGTTGTCCGTTAAAGTTGGTTGTACTCTCAAACACAGCATATGAAATACCTCCATGGGTGAATTTTGAGGACGGTTAAGAACCCATCAGTTACTGTCCGTGCCAGCGGACGTCACAGCCGGTTCACCATCTCAAGAAACTGCAGTTCAATTCCAGAGCCTGTCCGGCAGCGACCATAACTTGTCCTATGGCGGTGTACATGAAGGCTCTATATCATCAGGATACATGATGTCAATTGTGACTGAATGGCTTGGAAGATTAGGATTTATACCGGCAAATATTACTACTTTACAGACATATTCACCTTGGTCATTTCTGGTCGCGTCCATAAAGTCCAGAAGTAAATCTTTGACCCATCTATAAGCTGCCGGCCCGCAAGAATACCCGCTCAGATACACTCAATTACACCTTCCCCATTGACAATCTCTCTATTTCTCGCCAACTCTACGGGTAACATACGTAACTTTCTTCATCACTATCTAAATTCCCCTACTGTGACAATGAACGGAAAACCCATGTTCTTCGGCATAGGGATTGGTACTGTGTCCTAGCCTTGTATCAGCTACTTGCGGCAAACACAGACTTATTGACATGCGTTGGACGAGGCATTGCCAGCGACTGGGCATAGCCCAGAGAACCCCCCCCCCAGTGTCGGTTTTTGTTGTAAAGGTAAACAACCACTCGGAAAACGTGATCGTTGCACACAGACTTGGAGTCAGGGAAAATGACCAAACAACACACGTCTGGCCTTTTATACCTCACAACAAAAGGAATTGTACGTATTCAATTATAGTAGTGGGAGACTCATTATGTAATCATTCACATACTCTAATATGAAATACTGAGCGTTCAAATAGATAATACGTTTTAAGATTTAAAATGATTCCAACTTTATGAGCACAGTGTATATTTACACATGCTACTAAAGCTCTTGCTGTTTTAACCAATTTATTTCTAGACAGACAGAAAATCGTATATAAATTCGCTTGTTACTATTCCTAGAATGACAAAATTGTAACAGCTTGCCCAATTCGGAACCTACACACCTATTATTCCCAGATTTTGAAGTAGATCCTTTGGCGTGTCCAAGAGCTTTATATCTTTGGGTTGTGCGCTGTTTTGCTCACATATAACCAAGTTTAAGTGATAATCACGGAATTCAATTAAGGCATGCAATCTTGCATCCACGTCAAAAACATGGGCTGCACAATCCCGGACAATCCAGAACCTGTCGGTCATGTCAGTCTCAGAACAATCATTATAATTTCGTCGTACAAGTTGCTTGTTCGATGAAGAAGTTTTCAGAATTGAAATGCAATCAAAGCTAGGCTCGTCTTGCTCGTGAGAAGAGGTAAATGTGCAGCCATGTTGAACACTTACAATACATTCATGTGACATTGTTGCATCGCTTGGCTACTGCCCTTGTACGGTCCGGTCATCCTTGCTGACCCGAACTGCGTAGGGAGCTTTTAGCATAACAAAGTAGTTTCGAAGTTCACTTGACCGGTGTCAGCAAGGTCTGATCCGTAGCAGTAATATCTCCAAAACATACATACACGCAAACATAGGTTTTGATGCCCAGTAGTCGTCATCAAACAATTAGGGTTAGAAAGAGAAGGTCAGTTGCGCAAGCTCATAGTCTCCTTTGATCCATTCCTGTTTTGTTCTGTGGCTGTGTTCGTTGGCAAGACCTGCGGCGTACCTTTGGCATTAGGTGCAACATTGTCAAAAAGAAAGGCTCACGATTGCAAGCCTATTTCCTAACGCTATAACCAGTACATCGGATCACCATCACGTTTTACTAAACACAGGCGAAATTATTATTTCCTGATGAATTCCCTCGTGGAGAAATTCCCTGTGAGAAATTCCACGGAATTGTTTTAGGTTGTTCAGTGTGTGTGATTTTCGCTTTGTTGTGTAGAAATCAAAACATTTTAGCATTTTGTCAAGTGGTACGGAAATGCCACCAATTATTTGGTGCATCGATTAATTTCGAGTGGGTAATTCGCCAATTTTGTTAACATTTTCGCGTCGTGTGGAAATACACCAATTTTAATGCAGGTCTATTGCCGAAGGGTTCAGAAATACCACAAAGTCGGTGAATGCATCAACACGCAGGAAAAGAAAATATCCGCACGCGGAAACACACTGAAATTGGTGTTTCCGAATGCGGAAATATGACCGTTTGAAGTTTATGTCAAAATAATAAAAATAATCCCGAAGGTAAAATCACTCGGCCCTGGGTCTCGGATATGGTATCCATTTGAACAAGTCTGGTCTCGGATAGGATATCTCAGTGGCGGATTTAAGGAAAAGGGCCCTGTCAGCAACTTAAGGTTGGGCCCCTTTAGCGTCAAGAAGCAACGCAATATCGCACTTTAGTGCGACTAAGGTACGTCCGAGGGGCGCTGAGAGCAATATTTTAGGGGGGGGCCTGTCAGCAGCTGTTGACACTGCTGACTCTTAAATCCGCCACTGGGATATCTTCTTAAATCTGGTCTTCGGTAGAGTACCATTTCATCAGATTCTGGTCTCACACACACTATATGGTGTCCTGACACCAGACACATCATTTGACGGCAGCAAATTCACGCCCTATACAACTCACATAATGTACAAGATATGTCCAAAATGTATGCAATACAATCAAACACCAATCATGTTTGCAAGACAGCTTCGTAAGACGAGTCTTTGAAGCCAGTTTTGATACATTACTTGATAGGGGGAAAAGTATATTGCCAAGAAGACATGTCTTAAATATTATACAAGACAATTTTTACAGTGTATGATCGCCTCCATAACCCTCGGATGGTTACCCATGTTTATGTATTGGTTATTCCCTCTCGGATTTGGCAACTTCTTTCAAATTAAACGAAATATAATCTTGTTTATGAAATACCAAGTATTGTGACTAATAATATACTCTGTCACTCGTGGTTTGTAGTACAAAATCGATGAAAATGCAACTCAAAAGTATAACAGCTCAACTTCGAGTTAAATTACGAATTCTTCGCATATTTTAGATCAACAATGAACACATATTAAAAATCAGTAACTATATATTTTTAAAACAAATATCTAATTTACACGTTTACATTAGCCCTTCGAGAAGCACTCTAGGAAACGAGACTTCGGCCAGCCCGAGGAGGACGTCCATACCGAGAGTGCTTCTCGACGGGTTGTGACAATTAGCGACCCTAGCTGGGTCACTAGTGACCCACCCTGAATTCAGCAGACTTTACGGAATAAACTGCAGAATTATGCAGTTTATTCCGTACACGTCTGCTTAATTCAGGGTGCACTGTTAAAAATGATCTTAAAATAACGGCGTTTTGACTGTTAGCCGGGACTCAAACCGTGCAAATAACTGTAAAACGGGACTCGAAACGTGCAAATGACTGTAAAAAAACGTGGTTTTAACTGTTGTGAGTCCCAGCTGCCAGTCAAATCGCTGTTATTTTAATGAACATTTTTAACAGTGTGGGTCACTAGTGACCCAGGGTCACTAATTGTCACAACCCCTTCTCGACTGACTATAGTTCAGTTACATCGACCATTTTCGTGTCTTCCTCTTCCTCACTTCTTTTACTAGATAGTCCACATCTCGGTTCGGGTTTGGTTAGGGGTTAGCAGAACTTCTTTTCAAGATGCAAATTTAATGTCGATGCAGACGATGGAGGCCAAGAAATGCTGAGTTTTGACGTTGATACTAACCACGAAACCATGATAGATAATTCTATAAATTTAATGTTTCGAGCGATATTTTCTCATTCCAAACCGTTAGAGTCGGAGAGTCAATTCCACTCTAAGGGTTGTTTCTAAATTGTTTCTATAACTTACATAAATAATGTGCACTGAACGAGGTAGTGTATGGGACCTGTGTCTACCTATGGCCGTTCTACATCAAATCGTCAAAATCGGCAAGTCCGTATTGTTGTGCTCCTATTTTGTTGTTTTGCCAGGCTTGGCAGCCATCATCTGCGTACGAATTGACATTATAAATTTGTCGCCCGCTACAAGTAACAGTACTTATTTTAATACCGCAGAGATTTACTGTACATTTATGACATCTTTTTCGCTATAATTGTTTCGTTTGGACCACGATCTACTCGAGCACTATTAAACTCATAGCCGAATGTCATTACGAAGAGTGCATTCAAGACTCCTACAGCCCAGTAGATGAAAGCATACTTGGGTTGCATCCACAAGAACTATCAAAAAGAAAAGAGAAGAGGACAATTGAGTGAAAATTATGATATAGCTGATCTTTCTTACCGCTTGAATTGACAAAAGCATTACCCTTCAATCTGCAGTGATTTTTGTCAGTGCGTCAAATGAAGAGTATGTTGCATGTAATACTGCTGCACAATACAATGTCCAAGTATTGAACTCGTCCATATTTCAACAAAACAAAACAAAAAGATATGGTTGCAAAATATCACACGCACGCCAATTGCCACTTAACCATTTATACTTGAGCTTTGACCAAAAATTCTTTATAAGCAATTTTTCAATATTATTCACTTACATAATAGTTGATGGCCATATTTTTCTCTATATCTGATCGTAAAGAAGAGGAAGATAAATTGTTGGCACCCTGAATTATGTAGGTTAAAGAAATTAAGTAATGTATCACGACTATATGCACTGTAAGAAAAAAAGGGTGCGAAAGAGGTTCTAAACTTGTCCTCTATATGGAACCCTGTAAGGTTCTTCAAGGAACCAAAATAGTTCTTTAACTGTTATATAGCACCTTTTATGGTTCTGTTAGGAACCTTTTTGTGTTCTCAGATTTTTAAGAACCATTTTTAGGGTTCCATTCTTGAAAGTTCCATATAGATGGCAAAAAAGGTTCTAAAGCCGTATTTTTTTCATAGAGTGTGCTAAGGAACCAGGGGAAACGAACACCTCAATAATTTTAGTGGGGATACACTATGGGATACACAAATACCCAAAAGCACCCGCCGCCCGGTGTGCCAGGAGATATAGTCCTCCGAGCTCACAGTCCGGGAACAATGGTGAACAATAGGGCAACATTAGCTTCACGCTTTATTCCGTTGTCGTCTATGGAGCTCGGACTATGATACCTGCTGGACTATGATTACTTTCACACCGGCAACTGGTGCATGACAGTTCACAAAACTAGCGTACAAAAAGGCCATAGAAGAGCACTTTTCGTTCTCCACAAGAATCACCGACTCAAAAACACCGAATGCATTAAAAACAATTTGTTCGCCAGTGGTGTGCTAATCGGAACAAGAGTAATGACTATCGGATAGATCAGTGACGTCACTGAAACAAGGAGTGCGTGGTTTGCGTCTGCAGGCGCTCGCCTTAATTGTAATCCAAAGGTAAGCCTATGGTGTGTTCGATTCCTACTCCAGGTACAAAATTTTACTTAATTATTATGTTAGAGATTGCACTGAAAACATCAGAGTTGGCGATTGAAGTACAAAATAGTGAATAGCTGCCTTATGAAGTAATTCAACGATTATGGATGGACCATGATTTCGGGCAAAAATCTCACACGTTTTTGCACGTCCATGCGACAACATTGTAGAGTGTCGGTCCCCAGACTGGAGTCCGAAATATGAGATGCCCAATTTAGCCAAATAAAAAATGATTGATGGATGGTGAATTAAATGCGTAAAATACTCACTATGTGTACATTGGTGTTATATTCGCCATCGGATGAAAGCCTAGAGTACTTAGGATTCAATCGCAATACTTCCCATGTGTAAACATTCCACGTTAGAAACTTCAGTATCAGTTGACAATATATATTATCTTTATTAAGCAGTGGTTCTTGTTCCAACCCGCTATGTAAATGAGAGATTTCAATAATAATATTGGAATGAACATTATATATCTTTGGCCAAATTTTATTGACGGCTATTCAATCTGGGGGTGTTTCGCGCAACTTATTTTATTCATTTTTGTTATTATGAAAAAAAGAAAGTCGAAAGTATAAGCGAAAAGGCACTTAAAAATATTGAAGCTATGTTTCCATTTGAATATTCGCCCTGCACTGTAAGTAATGCAGTATCACTATAAAACGGTGTGGTCCACTTAAAGGCGTCTCAGAGATGTAGAAATATAATTTTTTGTTCATAATTAAAAATAGTCAACTAGAATTAAGATAGTCACCTAAAATACTCAATTCCAAAAGTTTGAGATGAATCGGATTTTATGCAGTAAACATTTAGTATAGTGTATCAGTGCCATAGGATACTGTGCATCACAAAAAAAATTCCGGATTCGCAATGATAACAAAGTTATATATGAAGGGACTTCCCGATTTGAGCTTAGTGATTTATAAATGTGATTAGTATATGGATAAAGGCACTATGTACAGGCAAAAAAACACGATTTGTTTGAAAAAATGAAGGCGCCCTCTTCGAGAAATTTCAGCAATAAATGACCGAGGAACACACGGAGTTTCGATTGCATTTTTGGACCTTAACTTTCGCTTACGATATTATACTCAAATCGGATGTTATTATAGTTAAGGATACAGATGAGGGCGTCAATAATCAGCCATCGTGACGAGGAAAACCTGGTGACACGGACGGCACGACTTTTGCACAGATCTGCTGCTGTTTGGTTTGTCAGGCGCACTTGCATCACGCAGTAGGCAATTGGTACGAGAGGGAGAAGGAAGCGAAACACCGTGCCAATCGTCTTATGAATGGTGGTAGTTAAAAACAAACAAGCCAAATGAACAGTAGGAGATATTCCATACTAAAAAAACATTAAAAAGAAACAGAGACAAAAATGCAATACATTCCAGAAGCGCAGATTTTGTGTTTTCTATTTTGACCAATAGGCATTTTTGTGCTGAACGACTACTTCTGATAGCATTTAATTTTGTGTTGGCTTATTGCTGATAGAATTGCCTTTTGTGGTAATATACTGCTGATTAGCATGGCATTGATTTGTGCTGTCTAGCTGATAGCACTGCCATTTTTTGCTGTTTTACTGATGATAGCATTGGAATTTTTGAGCTGTATTCTGCTGTTATGATTACATTTGAGCTGTCTACAGTATGATAGCATGATTTTTGAGCTGTCTATGCCCTTGAAACCTTATTATTTTGAGCTGACGACGCTGATAACATTACATTTTGTACTGTCTACTGTGATAGCATTGCATTTTGTGCTGTGACTGTTGATAGCATTACATTTTGTGCTGTCTACTGCTGATGCATTGCATATTTGTGCTGTCTAACTGCTGAGAACATTCAATTTTGTGAGTCTACTACTGATAGCATGCATTTTGTGCTGTTCTATTCTGATATCTATTACATTTTGTGCATGGGCTATATTGTTAGATACATTTTGGCTGGTATACTGTGATAGCATTACATTTTGTGCTCCTCTACGTGCTGATAGGATTTGCATTTTGAGCTGTTCTACTGATGTGATAGCATTACCATTTTGTGCTGTCTATGCCGGTGATTGAAGCATTTACCATTTTGTGCTGTCTACTGCCGATAGCATTGCATTGTGCTGGTCTACTGCTAATAGCATTGCATTTTGTGCTGTCTACTGCTGTAACATTACATTTTGTTGCTTTGTCTATGCTGTAGCATTACTGTTTTGTGCTGTTCTACTGTTGATAACATTACATTTTGTGTTGTCTACTGCTGATAGCATTACATTGCGTGTCTATGCTGATAGGCATTATATTTTGTCATGCTCTACTGCCTGAGAGCATACTTTGTGTACAGTTACTGCTGATAGCATACTCTACTTGATATCATTAACCATCTTGTGCTGTCTACTGCTAAAATAGCATTACATTTTGTACTGTCTACTGCTGATTAGCATACATTTTGTGCGTGTTTACTGCTGATATAATTACATCTTGGTGTCTAATGTGCTAGGCATTACCTTGTGTGATTGTACTACTGCTGATGCTCTTTGTACTGGTCTACTGCGGAAGCATTACATTTGTGCTGTTCTACTGCTGATATCTTACATCTGTGCTTTTGTGTCTATGCTGATATCAGACATCTTGTGCGTCTACGGCTGATAGGCATTACCTGTACACTCTATGCTAGATCGCTATTTACTTTTGTGCTATGTCTATGTTGTTAGCATACATTGGTGTGCCTATGCTGGATAGCCAGTACATTTGTGCGTGTCTACTGCTGAAGCATTAATTTGTGCTGTCTACTGCTGATAGGGCATTGCATTTTGTGCTGTTTACTGTGATAGCATACATTTTGTGCTGTCTATGATTGATAGCATACATTTTGTTCTGTTCTACTTATAGCATACATTGGTGCTGTCTACTGTGGATATCATTTAATTTTGTGCTTTTGTCTACTGCTGATAGCATTAACATTTTGTGTTGGTTATTGCTAATAGCATTGCATTTTGTGATGTTCTCTACTGCTTGATAGCATTTCATTTGTGCGTCTACAACTGATAGCATTGCATTTTGTGCTGTATTTTACTGGATAGCATGCACGATTTTGTTGGCTATAGCTGATAACATTACATTTGTGCTGGTCTTACGCTGATACATACCATTTTGTGCTGTCTACTGCTGTGATAACATTACATGGTTGTGCTGTCTATGCTATGCATTACATTTGGGCTGTCTACTGCTGATGCATTCATTTTGTTGTACCTGTTTACTGCTGTAGCATTACATTTCATTTTTGGTTTTTTTTGTTTGGTCTATTGCTGATAGCATTACATTTTGTGATGTCTACGGGCTGTTTAGCATTCCATTTTGTGATATTGTGTCTACTGCTGATAGGCATACATTTTGTTTGCGGTTATGCGTTAGCATTAACATTTTGTGGTGGTCTCAATGCTGAGTGCGCATTTCATTTTGTGCTGTCTACTGTTGTTAGCATTACATTTTGTGCTGTCTACTGCTGTGCTCGCGCACTTACATTTTGGTTGCATCTATGCTGTTAGCATTACATTTTGTGCTGTCTAATGATGATAGCATTACCTTTTGTACTGTCTACTGTAGATAGCAGTAAATTTTGCTGTTAATACACCTCATGAATATTCATGAACATATATATGCTATCATTGCTTGATTCCTATACGGCGAACATTACCTAGGGAAATAGATTTGAAACTGTTTCCCTACAACCCCGTCAAGAGTCACAGTGAGGGTAATAAATCAAAATACTTACATGTTATAGCGGGTGGGGGTTGATAGGCCCGTAGCCAGTACCTCGGGGAAAATAGTGTGCCCTATTTCCCTCTTAGAAAACGACCCTGTAGTATTTGTATACTGTTACTGCTGATAGCATTAGATTTGTACTGTCTACTGCTGATATCATTACATCTTGTGCCTTGTTACTGCTGATATCATTACATCTTGTGCTGTCTACTGCTGATGCAGTACCTCGTGTGTAATTGTCTACTGCTGCTGATAGCATTAGATTTTGTGCTGTCTACTGTGACTATCATTACATTTGTGGCTTTGTTCTTCACTGCTAATAGCATTACATTTTGTGCTGCCCCTACTGCTGATTGGCTTACAATTTTGTGCTGTTCTACTGCTGATTAGCATTGCATTTTGTGGCTGTCTAATGCTGAGAATGTGCCATTTAGCTGGACTTTGGTTTATATTATATGATAATGTTGAAATGTACTAATAACATTGTTTAGGTGCTATCTACTACATATACTAACTGCATATCATGAGTTAAGGTTCCCTTTTCGGGACAGTAACCCGAACCGAACGGACCAGTAAAAATATGACGACTGGTTAGAATATACAAATATTGATTGCCCAAGGAAGAGAAAATGCATTTTTTGCTGATACTGCTGATAACAGTGCCAAGTTTATGCTATTTGTGTGATAGCAAAGCATATAGTGTAATATACTGCTGGGAGTAGTTGAATTTAATCAAGTTATAAGCAACATTCCGGGTAAAGCATACACAATCGGGACCACTTTGTACGAATTGTGGCAGAATATGTGAAAGCGGTTAATCGAACAATTTATTGGACTTACTTTATCTTGTGTACCACTGTAAAGAGAGTTGCGTGCTGACGAGAAAACACGTTATGGCGAGAAAAGAACCAGCAAGCATCGGCTATCTGATTGGCTGTTAAAGTCCCGGCTGTTACAGTTTTTTCTGGCAATCAGAATTTTGACGAACATGGGCGATCGCGCCCACACTATACAAGACCAACTAAAGCAAAAATGAAAGATGTTTTAATGTCGCGGTATTAAGGAGGGTTAGGCACGTTAGCTACGCGCACTAGATCTGGCATTGTTCCAAGTTGGATTTTCAACAAAATGCTTTGCGTGGCGTTTTGAATGAGACTCGCGCGTTCGTAAATCAGCAGCTGCGACGGTGATTGCGTCTATATTCGCAACTACAACTATGGAAGCGCAAGAGATTCCTGCAAACGTGATGGTCAACCTTTAAAGACAAAGAAGAAACTCCAACACTCTCTCAGGAAAATATCCCGCGGACAAATCTCACCCAAAGGACCCTGTGTAGTGGGCCGTATTCACAAAGCACACTTAAAGTGCCCCCCAACTTTGCTAAGAGCATCCCCTTAAATATGGGAAATTTTGAGGATTTCACTTAAACTTGGGTAAGTGAATCACTTAACACGCCAGTATTTAAGGGGCAAACTTTTAAGGGACCTCATAGGTCCCTGAAAAGTCTACCCTTAAATGACACAAGTTTCTAAAAACAATTTGATAGTTGAGGTGCTTCCAAACACAGGCTAAAAACTAACATTGTGTAAATAAAGGATCACCATTTATGAAGAAGTATTTTTTTGCATTAAAAATGTTTCAAGTAAAACAGCATGACGATCAAATAAAATGGTCAAAAGAGCACTTACCAGGCCAAACAATGAGCAATAGTTAAAGGGGATTTCACTTAGGTAAGGGAACCCTTTAAGTAAGGAATTTTTAACTTAAGTGTAAGTGTGCTTTGTGGGAATACGGCCCAGGATGAATAATGGTGAATGAGGTTTTTTATATTTCCCCATGAGGCATGCGAAACGTTAGGTTTGACAAAAATGTACTTGTTTTTCGTTTGAAAAAAAAATGAATTTATTGTACAGGAATATAAGCTAATATTGGTTATTTTTCTATATGCATGTTTATTCTAATTATAGGTAGGCCCTGCTGTGTGTCCATAACCACCCTTCAAAAATGGACCAAAGATAGAATTTTCTATAATACTAAAAAAACCCAGCTTTTATAAATTATCTGATCTCATGGTCTAAGTATGTGTGCCAAATATTACGTGCGAAATTGACCTACTCTGGAAGAAGTTTATTTTTTCCGTGTTTTTAAGGATAGAATGCCAAAACCATGTGGCTATGGGGCACACCGTCCGGATCGACTTTAAATTTGTGAAATAAAATTTTCTCGGGGAGATATGGGGAACTTTAAACAAAATGAAGGTGGCTGGATCAGTGAATGCCACCTTAACTATTGACACAGTGACAACCCAAGTGTTGTCGCAGTAAATAGTCCAGGTACCAGATAATTGATTACCTAATATCAACCTTGTTTTATAGATATATAATGTTTTTCAACGGTTGTTCTAGACCAGTTTTTAGGCTGAGTCTGAATCCGATGGATGCCAGACGAGCAAACTTGGCATTTTTGTAAAAACGCAAAAA
>JAMKCH010076308.1:0-15750 GCA_023653785.1 Ophioderma brevispina
TAACAATAACATGATTACAGAAGTCCACAGAGCCTCATGAATTTTTACACCTCTGCAAAAATGGTACGGGGTCACATATCCATATGAATAGAGTTATATAGAAAGTCGAAAGCCAAAATTGAAAAAAAAAGACCAAAAGTGGCAGGAAGAATCCTGACTGACAAATTCTTGTACGCTACTTTGGTTTGTCAGGCTCAGTGAATAATATTGGTTGACAGGTGGAAAGTTTTCCTTTATTTAAATGGTTAATTGGTGGTGAGTTGTGGCTGACAGGAAGGGGAATGTCTATGTAATGCATTTAGCTTTATAACATAGATCAGGGGTAATACCGGAAACGAGTAGCTGGCTAATAATTCAGGTATGCGTACCTACCAATCCTCGATAATGTGTGAGCTGCTTAGGTTTGTGAAAATTGTTTGACATTGTGAATGATCATTTAACGGTATGACTCGTTATACTATCATCATATGTAATGATCCTGATTCTAGGTAGTATGATCAGGGACTCATTGCAGGCGCGGTTGACTTCTCCAATTTTTCAACACTATTTAGTTAAAATATCATTATGCTTTATCAATTTTAAGGATGGTAAAAAAATAAAAACCCAACCCGAAACTAAGTGCATTTCCATCCCATGCATTCTGTGTCGGAATAGTTACACCACCGTACAAACGACGTGGTAATGCTATAACCACTGACTCTATACCATGTGGCCGGATGCAGAATTACTTGCCCAAAACATGGAGGTTGCACATCGCAAAATACCAATATATCAAGTTATCCTGGAAAATGAATGGGCTGAAAAATACCCAAGCACTTAAGTGCACCACGTCCTAATAAGAACAAACTTAATGGCAGGACATAATGCAAAAAATACATGAAAAAAAAAGGCAAACCGGTATTTACATGTAAACAAACAAATGCAGAATGAATAAAATAGCAATAATAAATAATTAGTGTAGAGCTAATCAAATACAAAAAATACTTCATCTTGTGGTTGCAATCAGAAACCTCAAACTGTGGTGTTTTGTTGTGTAATCAGTAAAGTAAAATCTTTACAACCAGGGTTTTTTTTTCCCCTGAAGTTCCCACATTTTGAGCCAAAGGCAATGATGATGGAATCTCGTTCCACCAGACGAGGAAGTGCGGACAAAATAGAATTATAGAAAGCGTTACCTTAAGCAATCTGTGTAAAAAGCCTTGAATTATCCAAGAACTAGATGAATGAAGAGATGAAAGGAACGGGCCCTATATCATTAAGAATTTTGTAACCAAAAACCAACCTCGGAATCCTAAAAAACATTACTCAGTCTCACTAAGCCAACTCACGAAGCGTGCATAGGAGGACTAGTATCAGAATTATATGTGATGTAGAAGAAATTGGATGCGTGTTATCCTTCAGCTGATTTCTTTCACGTCGATCTAAGGTGATTTCGCTGGAAGGGTGCCCAACGCTAGCACAATACAGAACAGTGCATGACAAGAGAATTAACAGATGAGGAGGCCGAAGACGACATATTTCTAGTGCACCTGATTATGAAACCAGACAGCTTAGAAATTTATCACATATTACCACATGGGAGTGTACAAAAGAGAGATCCTTAGTGAAAGAACCCAAGTAACTGAAGCTTTCAAAATCAGTAGTGTGGTATCATCAATGGAATAAGAATGAGGAATACTGGTTAGAGCCTGGAATCTGTTACTGCATGGTGGAAACTTCGATAATTAAGGGAAGCTTATCAGAACTGTCCAATGGACGTATTATTAATTATCATTATAAATAGGGAGAACTAAAGTGTGATCTCCGAAACTGAAAAAATAGGAGATGAACCACGTATTGCTATCACTGACAAAAAGCAAGACCAGAATAGGACAAGGACGAGCCTTGTGGTCCCCATGATGTAAAGAAGACCACTCAGACAATGACCTTTGAAGACAACCCTTTGGTGCCGTTCAAGAGAAAATTATGAATCCACTGAAGTAGACAACCCAGAATCCCCAAAGAATGAAGCTTAAGCAAGTAATAAATTGTGATCAACCTTATCAAAAAGCAGACTAAGTCCAAGAAAATTGTACCACAAGGAAATTTACGACTGTCAAGTGATTCAGCAAGAGATGAAAAACTCTTGTAAGCATTTCTCACAATTTCTACCACTGCGCAAGCCAAATTGATTGTCAGAAAGCTACTGTTCTCCTCTACATAAGACATGATACGAACACAAGAAGCTTTTTACCCTAAATAGAAATACTGGTTAATTGGATTACTGGCCTATAACTGCTAAGATAATATTAGGCTGACAAGAACCCACAACCACAGGACAAACATTAGCAACCTTCCATGCTTTTGGAACCTTGCCTATCCGAATGAAAGTATTAAAAGCTGCATAATGTAGGTGCAAGTTCATTGCAACAGGATTTCAAAAAACACAGGAAGAATATTCAATCAGGCCCCGGAGACTTGGAGGTATCAGATTGCATGAACCCTCAACTACCTCATCAACTATAAAAGGAGCAAAAGAAGAGGGGGGTTACTCCATGGGAAGGAGCCACATAAGGTATAGAATTCAGATCAAGTGGTTTGTACTCGCCACCAAACTTAATAGAGAAATGGCTGTTGAAAGCAAGTGCAATTTTAGACGGTTCACTAATCCTTTCGTTATCAATGGTAAAAGATGAAGTATCAGTAACCTTACGAGCAGCTGCAACATATGACCAGAACTTATTTTGGCATTCTGGCCTCAACATACTAGAAATGTCATGCGTTAAGCTTACGAATTTTCTAATTGTTGCCTTTAGCCTATTACTGCATTCCTGAAACCGGCACTCTTATGCCAGCATTCAGATTACTCTCTTAGCCCTCCTGTACAAGAACTTAACGTAAACATGACAGGTACGTCGTCATCACCATCGGCAGTTTGGCCAGTTTTCAGTGTAGACTTTAGAAAGGTTGCCCGAAAACTGCTGCAACAATCAAATGTAAAAACGTGTTGCTGAGCTCGCGGGTGTGTGTGTGTGTAGGGGTGTGTGTGTGTGGGGGGCGGGGTATGTTTAAATATTAAGTACTCCATACAAAGATGTAATACTCATAAACACAACCACTTTTAGTGATTATAGTGGTGATTGGCTGTAATTGGGCAGTTCTATTTCGACAAGTACAGGCACAGGAATTGTTTTTGTATGATATTCATCCCAATGATATGTATACGATGACAATTTACCGTAATTGATAGGGATATTTATTTACGCGGAAGTTGAATTTGCCTGAACGGGAGCGTATAGTTGGGACCGACTGTGACCATCGTAACTATCCACCCAAATTCCGTTAAACTAGGTGGTCCCATTGGTTCGAGCTGGCCTTGTATATTGGGTAGTACGCATACCGGAATTATTAGCCAGCTTGAACCCCATCGCTTTAATAACTCTGCCATTCTGACATATATATCGGTCAACAGAGGAGTAGTTTATGTAGGGTAGTTTTACTTCTACAATTCGGAAATTGAAAATTGGGGAGGAAGATGCAAATGGAAGAAAATTTAATTTTCTTCAAAAGTTGTAAAAAGTTGAGAAACAGCAGTTAATGAGTACTGGAAATAATTCTGTTACTAATCTCCTGGCCTGGGCCTACCCAGCCCTTCCTAATCTCAATGTCATTTACTGTGTTTAATCCATGATATACCACGACCTTAAGCAAATAAATTGTGCAAAAATTAGGTTTTGTCACCTATATAGTCTGGTCGGGTTTTTGGTGCCCCTGGTTGATGCATACTGAAATCAGTGGTTGACAAGGACAAAGTCAGTATCAATGGTGTGATGGCGTTGAGGGTTGATGGGGGGGTGGGGTAGTGGTAGTCAGGGCATTGAGAATAACAGGATCCAATGGGTGAGGTGATGGTGGGGAGCCAGTGGTGATGGAATAGTGGCGGCAGCAGGGGATTCAAGTTTGTGCCAGTAGTAGTAGGCCAAATGCATATTTATATTGAGCCATTTTACTGTATTTGCTTTGTTGTTTTCTTTATTTAATGAGGAGATTTGCCACATTTGTTAAGACAAAAACAGATGATAGAACGTTTCAATTTTATAAGATTTCCAAGTGATCCAAAATCAAATTTTTTTTTATAAACTAATAATTGGACAATCGAGTATGATTTGCAACTGTTCCTGACTTGCCATTTAGCCAATTTGAGCAATTTCTGGGAGGCCCTTTTCAATGTTTTTTAAATAAAAATAAAAAAGTGCATTTTACATTTAGGTTTGTGGACTAATACTGGGAACAAACTTGATTTTTGTTTGGCCTTAAACAATGAACAAATTTCAATGGCTTATAGGCCTATATCCCAACCATCTGTGCAGAAAAGATTGACATACCTGTACGATCACCGACAAAAAAGGTTGGTGGGGTAGCGGTATTTTTCTTGTTAGGATATAGGGGGCAAGTCCAAAACAAAACGGAGTCCGCTCCGTGATTTTTGAAAAGTGGAAAAAAATGCAGTTAAGGGACGTTAGATATGGGAATTGTCACTTAATTGGTTTGTTTAACCTCATTGCAACAACTCAACGCCACACCTTTGGAGTGTAAGCCCAGCATCCTGATGCTTCTTCTAAGTGTTTTTTTTTCATATGAATCTATTTGATCCCTCGAATTGTAATGGACATTCTTTTGATTTGGCTATATGACGGTATGGGTTTGTACGCTGCAGACGGCACCTGGGAACACAATATGATTGGCCATGGGTTTGGGTTTGGGACTTTTTATTTCATTCAAGGGGTTAAAGAAGTTTTTTGGGTTTGTTCTTTTTTTCTTTCTTTTGCATCGATTGGGGGGAGTGGTAGTTTTGAGTTTTTGGTTTGTTTGGAATGTTGCATATGTCTTGTTGGGTTAATTTTTAAACACAACCACTTTTAGTGATTATAGTGGTGATTGGCTGTAATTGGGCAGTTCTATTTCGACAAGTACAGGCACAGGAATTGTTTTTGTATGATATTCATCCCAATGATATGTATACGATGACAATTTACCGTAATTGATAGGGATATTTATTTACGCGGAAGTTGAATTTGCCTGAACGGGAGCGTATAGTTGGGACCGACTGTGACCATCGTAACTATCCACCCAAATTCCGTTAAACTAGGTGGTCCCATTGGTTCGACTGCCGTGTCTATTGGGGAGGTTACGCACATACCGGATTTATTATCCAGCTTGACCCCATACGCTTTAATAAACTCTGCCCATTGACCATATATATCAGGTCACAGAGGATGTAGTTGTACTTCTACAATTTCCTGAATTGAAAAATTGGGGAAGATGCAAAGGAAGGGGAAATTTAATTTTTCTTCACAAGTTGTAATTAAGTTGAGAAAACAGCAGTTAATGAGTACTGTAAATAATTTCTGTTACTATCTCCCTTGGATGGGCATACACAAGCCTCTCCTACCTCAATGTCATCTACTGTTTAATCCCTGATACCTTAAGCAATAAATTCGTGCAAAAATTAGGTTTTTTAACCTTATTAGTCTTGTAGCGTTTTGCGGCCCCTGGTTGGATGAACTGAAATCAGTGGTTGACAAGGACAAAGTCAGTATTCCATGGTGTGATGGAGTTGATGTTATGGGTGGGGGTAGCAGGTAATTGATGAATACAGGATCCAATGGGTGAGGTGATGGTGGAGGAGCCAGTGGTTGATGGAATCGTGGCGTCACGAAGGGGATTCAGTTTTTGCCAGTAGGAGTAGGCACATCGCCATTAATTTGGAGCCATTTTACGTATTTGTGTTGTTTTTCTTTTATTTATGAGGCAGATTTTTGCATGTTAAAGACAAAATACAGATGATAGAATGTTTCAATTTATAAGATATCCAAGTGATCCAAATTCAATATTTTTGTTTTATAAAAATCAATATTGGCACATCAAGTATGATGCAACTGTCATGATGCCATTTAGCAATTGAGCAATTTCTGGAAGCCCTTTTCAATTTTTTTTAAAATTAAAAATAAAAAAGTGACCATTTCACATTTAGGTTTTTGGACTACTACGGGACAAAACTTGATTTTTTTTCTTCTTTGTTTGGCCTTAACATGAACAAATTTCACTGGATATAGGCCTATATCCCAAACATCTTTTCAGAAAAATGATTACAACCTGACGATCACGCAAAAAGGTGTAGCGTTATTTTCTTGTTAGATCTAGGGGCAATCCCCAAAACCAAAACGGGGCGCTCCGTGGATTTTTGGAAAAGTGGAAAAAATGCCAGTTAAGGGAGTCTAGGATATGGAATTGTCACTTAAATTGGTTGTTTCACTCATTGCACAACTCCACGCCACACCTATGGAGTAAGCCCACAGCAATCCTTGATGCTCTCTTCTTAATTGTTTTTTTTTCATATGAATTAATGATCCATCTGAATGTAATGGTACATTTCTTTTGATTTGGCTATCTCTACGGTACTGGGTTGTAAGTGCGACGCACCTGGGAACACAATATTGATATGGCCATGGGTTTGGGACTTTTTTATTTCATAAAGGGGTTAAAAAGTTTTTGGGTTGTTCTTTTTTCTTTCTTTTGCATCCGATGGGGGAGTGGTAGTTTTGATGTTTTTGTTTTGTTTTGGAATTGTTGCATATGGCTTGTGGGTTAATTTTGAATGTTTTTGGAAAGATTTGAAATTTTGTTTTGGGGAATTCGGACCTTCACCTCTTTAAGTGCGATGGTCCGTCTACCCTATGCAACCATGTCAATAAACTGATCATGAAAGCCAATGCAATTTGAGGAGTGTATTCGGGGTGGACCTGTTGAAAAAATAATGTTAACGAATGAGGACTGCTCTTTGGACCTCTTGACATATGTAAACAGATGCATGTAGTACAATGTAGTCCAAATCGCATTTTTCATCCTTTCATTTATGCAATTCGTGAATTTAAAGTGGACGTCTCTGTAGCTGTCCAGAGCGGCACCCGCTAAAATCATATTCCTATTACAATTTATAATCTGCCTTGTTGAGATTTCCAAATATGGAGATGATTGAGTAGCCTTGTAGTCTGTGTGTATGACATTCGTCAACATTTCTTGACCCCTGCTTCCAGGCCCGACCTGCGGGCCTGGACTGGAATGTCCACACCGTTAAGTCGTCGTTTGCATATAATAGCTTCTCCATTGAGAGGTTGAAGTACAGCCAAACAAAGTATCTGTTTAGAAGGGGTGCATCTTTAGTACTGGAATATCTTGCCAAGATTATTTTCTAATGCCTTTTGAAGCAATAAAAAGAAATATCAATGATCAGAATATATATAATATCAGGTTTTGTGGCTTAAAAATTCAACATTCATGTCATTTTCAAAACAAAATGTTGCATAATGTCGCACATTTACTTGACCGTCCCTTTTTTTCCTAATTGTGGTTAGACTTGCGAGTGAACCAAACCTTAGCCGAAGGGGACATGATTGTGCAACCCTCCTTAACTTTGACCTGGGTTTGAGAACTTTGATCAGATTTTGCAGAAGAAAAGAAAAATGAACAATTTGTTACTCATTTTACAATTTGCACACTGGGGACCCGGGTAGAAAGAAATTGAATAAAAACTGGAAACTCCCCTCGACGTAATCGTATAACGGGGAATCCCCAGGTGAGGACGTAATTAATCATGCAAATGAAAACATCCAGGGTCGATTTGTAGTGTGGCGACTTTGACGAGCTGTGAACCTTGGCATGACCGAAAAGGGGGACGGGTCGTCAGAGCTCACCAATACTTCGATCTGAGAGAGGTATATGGACATAGACATAGATGTGTAGCTTTTAGTTTCTAGTTGTCTATATTACGATGACGAAGATACCCTTGAGGTTTTTGATGTTACGAAAAATGAACTTGTTATATTCATTGAGACCTCCCCCACTGACTTGAGGCCTTGCTTTGTTTTCATCCAGTGATGACCTAATTAAAAATTAATGAACCGCATCTCAGTGATACCAGTGTCAACTGGTTAATGCCGTAAATAAGAGTTTATAAACATAGATATAGCAGGATCGTCATGATCATGGGAAAAAGTCCCCAGTACTTTTCCGCGCACATGGGATCTATACAAACCATTTGATGTTCGGGACTATCATGTATATAGGTCAGTGCATTTGACGGGTAAAAAACTAGAGTTGCGAATAGCGCATGGCGGCTTGGTCAACTTAGAAATATCATCCAATATCATTTTAATGTCCCTATTTATCTTTTCAACCCACGTTTAATTCCAGTCTGACAACCCTTATAGAGTGTAAGGTAAATAAGGAATATATTTTCAATTTATTCCGTGCTTTTGTGTTGTCATTCATGAACATGGCTTTAACATGGTGACTCACTGGGCAAGGCACGGCCGGGGCGTGGCTTAGATGATTACTGAGAACTTTAAGGACAAGGCCCGTCATTGCGGTGGAAATGTTATCTGTGAATACGATTCGCACTAAATTGGGTCATTTTTAGAGCTCACCAAAATTAGATTGAGATATTTAATTACTATGTTTATCACCACATGCCTAAGTTTAGACTGAAGTTTTTAATGGGCACTGTACTTAAACAATATTCTCCATGTGGACTGTGTCATACTGACGTCCTTAAAGGGGGACTGTCAGATGGCAAGAACTCCATGTTTTCAGTTCCATACCGAGAGTTATCAAAGAGCTCTCTTCTGATGCAGTGTATGTTGGAGGGTCAGATTTTACATTATGATCCTCCAAAATTTAGACTGTCCTCCTTTTTCATGAAGTTATAAAAAATCAGACGGACTTAGTTGCTATTACTGGACAAGTCCTTAATGGGGCTGTCGGACGGGCCCGAGCTCTGTCATTTTTTCTGGAACAGCTGTATTTTAAAGAGCCTCTATCTCATGATACAGTCCATATACATAGGCTAGCTCGTTTTTCAAGTTATGAGCTTTAATTTATCCTTTACATTTAACCTTTTTAGGGAATTTCTTGGGTTCAAAAAATGTGATTTTTGGCTGTGTAATATTGAAAGCTTAGTTAACAAAGTTCTCAAAAAAAACCCCACTGACCATTACTTAATGTGGGATATACCAGATTGACCTTTGGTGACCCATGTGACCTTTGACCCCAATTCATTAAAATCAAAACAAAGGTTAAAAATTGCTCATTTCTCACATATGCATCGACTGATTAACTTCATACTTGGCAGGAGAACCACTGGCCCAAGGCTCACTTGTGGTGTAAACAAAGTGAACCTCTGATGACCCTATGTGACAACTGTGACCCCATTTGTGAAAATCTTTAAAACTACATTTCTTTTGCACATAAGATGCTACGGCTACTAAAGTACTCAAAAAGGAACCACTGGCCATGACTTAATGTGAGATGTACACAGATTGACCTTTGATGCCCCTATGTGACCTTTGACCCAATTTCATTAAATCGAAACAAAGGTTAACAATTGCTCATTTCTCACAACCCATAGACTGATTAAATTCATACTTGGTCAGAGAACCACGGGCCCACGCTCCTATGTGGTGTTAAACAAAGTGATCTATGGATGTACCCTATGTGAACTTGACCCCATTTTGTGAAAAATCAAAAACACCAAAGTCTCTCAACAAAAAAACACTGACCAAAAGTCTATTCTACCATCAACTACGCTGATAAACGTGAATGGGCAGGCGACACAGCTTTCTGAGGACGATGTATTTTTACCTTTTTTACCTTAACTTGAGGAATATGAGTTCTTACCTATTTATTAAAAAATGTGCACACATCTTAGAAGCTTGGCCAAATTTATCCGATATCGTGTGTGTTTCTATTGATTTACTTGGTATAAAATAATGCAGTGAAATTTTTATGATTCTGTACACTACAACATATTTTACAAACCGTAAAATGATGAAAATGGGAATTTTCACATGAGTAGTTAGCTGCAGAATTGCCACGAAAAATGTTCATTTGGTTGAGTGGTTAAAGATGAAGTCAAGTGAAGTCGCAAGTTCCAAATGAATCGCATGATAAACTGAGGTCAATGGCAGTCCACAGTCAACTCCAAGTCAAAAATGTCCAAAGTTCAATGCATGCTAATGTACCACTTGTCAAACTGAAGTCTCGATACTATTAAAAGAGTAGAAGCCTCAGCAACCATCGGTGCTTTGTTAAAAGTTGACCCCTGTAGAAGCTAAATTTAACTTTGGACCTACCATAATGGTTTTCAGCATTCTAACTACATAAGGGTAAATCAGGAGGATAGCACAAAAAACTATACTTTTTGGCTTACGAAGTAAGTCTATAATAAAGTGGCTGGGGTGATAGATCAATATGTTCCATCAAAACTTTATTTTCCCATACTCCACAGTATGACAACAAAACGTTATATGGAGGAGTTGAGAAAAAGGTCTACAGGGCCCAAAACACTCACCCCCCTTGGATACATTAACACGCAAGAAACAGGCATAACTATCAAGAAATTTGCACAGAAAGGTTACACTGTAACACTGGAAACACATTTCTGTGAGACTAAAAATCATAGTCAATACTCTTGGTTCACTGTAGTAGTCTGGCGACTCTTTGCACGCATTGTTAGTAAGGTCTCTACCAAGAAAGAGGGAACCATTATTTTGACATCAAAGTCAGTAATTAGATATACAACATGTGCTAGGTGTGGCACTGGAGTTTATGTTTTGGCTTTTTTTAGGGGAGTGTCCCTGACACTCTGCAGTTCTTTCATATAGCAATGCCCTAGTAATTTTCAACTAGTATAGGGAGTGCAATAACATGATTTTGTCACACATTGAGTAGTGTACATCTTAAATTAGAAAGTTTATTTGTATGACTACTACAAAAATTATCTTTTTTTCCTTTGGAATGCCACTTAATTATTGTAGAACTTTGTGAGGCGTATGGTACATTGTTGGGCTGTGTGTTTGCCTATGTGCTTGTGTGTGGAATGGAAAGAAAGGGGAATGGCTATAAAAAGGTGGCGAAAGAAAAATTAAAAAGGGGGGAATAAAAGGGGGCTAAGGAAAGCAAAAACAAGGAAAACGGGAAAAGGTGGAGGGGCCCATACGGGGGGAAGAGGGCCGAAGAGCGGCGGCGGGGGGGGGTCTCACAATTGGGAGGAAGTATGGTTATGTAACAATTATAAGTCACTCATTTTCAGGGATCTTTTTCAGTTCCAGTGACCCCGATTTAGGACCATTCCAGAACCCTACTTTTCATGTCCAAAGCCACATTCTACAAATTTTCTTCAAAACCCTCCAAAAAGTAGCTGGGAATGATGGGAGTGCTAGCAGTCTTATTTTCTTAAATTTGAACAACCTAGTTCGGAGAACCATTTTTGGGCCTCAAATCAGCCCACCCCCCCGTAACAGGTTTATTATAGTCGATTCGCGTGATACGTTTGTCCCCCTGGAAGTTTGGACCTATTCAATTCAGTCGGAGAGGAAATGAAAGAACTTTCAAAATGCAACGGCCCCACCGGATTATTTTGACCGGGTCATATAAACCCACTCACCTGCCCACTAAAATTACAATTTCATTCATGTATGGTAATGCACAATAGTGTATTTAGGCCCTGACATTCCTCACAATAACATGATTAACAGAAGTCCCTGCGCCTAATTGAATTTTACCTCTGCAAAAATGTACGGGGTCAATTCAGCATGGAATCGAGTATCAGAATAGCCAGAAAGCCAAATTGAAAAAAAAAAGACCAAAAGGTTGCAGGAGATCCTACTGACAATTTTGTACGTACTTTGGTTTGACAGGGCTCAGTGAATAATACTTGGTTGACAGGTGGGAAAGTTTTCCTTTATTAAATGTTGATTTTGGTGGTGAGTTGGTGGCTGACAGAGGGAAATGTCTCTTAAATGCAATTTAGCTTTATAAGATCGGGTGTAACTAACTCGACCTTCTGCCCCTATATATATGGTCAACAGAGGATGTAGTTTACTTCTACAATTTCTGGAAATTGAAAAAAATTGGGGAAGATGTTCAAATGGAAGAACTTCATTTTTCTTCCAAGTTGTAATTACAGTGAGAAAAAAAGCTTAAGAGTACTGTAAATATTTCTGTTACAATCTCCCTGGCTGGGCCAACACAAGCCCTCTAATCCTCAGTGTCATCTAATTTTACTGTTAATCCCTGATATACCACGTCTTAAGCACTTAACTTTTTTTTTTATGCAAAAATAGGGTTTTTAAACCTCTATTGTTAGTCTTGTAGCGTTTTGCTGCCCCTGGTTGTTGCATACTGAAATCAGTGGTTGACAAGGACCATTCAAGTCAGTTACGTCCATTGGTTGTGAGTATGTTTATGTGTTGTATGGGTGGGTGGTTAGTAGGTAATTGATGAATACAGGATCCAATGGGGGAGGTGATGGTTTGTGGAGCCAGTGGTTGATGGAATTGTGGCTTAGCAGCGCGACGATTCAAGGTTTGGTCCAGTAGAGCAGGCCATGCATTATTTGGAGCCATTTACTTGTTATGTTGTTGTTGTTTTTCTTTTATTCTACTGAGGAGATTTGCATGTATTAAGACAAAAACAGATGATAGAAGTTTCAATTTTAGAAGATATCCAAGTGATCCAAAATCAATATTTTGTTTTATCAAACTAATAATGGACAGTCAAGTATGATTTGAAAAGTCTTGACTTGCCATTTAGCCAAATTTAGAAAGTTCTGGGAAGCCCTTTTCAATTTTTTTTAAAATTAAAAATAAAAAGTGCATTTTACTTTAGGTTTTGGACTATACTGGGAACAAATTGGATTTTTTTGTTTGGCCTTAAAAAATGAACCAAATTTCCACGGCTATAGGGCCTATATTCCAAATCCTTTCGGGAAAGACTACCATCCTGACGATCACCGCAAAAAAAGGTGGTAGGTTATTTTTTTGTTAGATCTAGGGGCAATTTCCCCCAAAACAAAGGGTCCGCTCGGTGATTTTTGAAAAGGGGAAAAAAATGCAGTCCAGGGACGTTAGGATATGCGGGAATTGTCACTTAATGGTTGTTTCACTCTGCACAACTCAAAGCCACACCTATGGAGTAAGCCACGCATCCTGAGGCTCTCGTTAATCCTTGGATCATACGAACATTGGTATGCATCAAAAACATTGGGCATTTTCAATTTTGACCGTTATTTAATCTTGCAACCCCATATCCTCACTTTAAGCTACCCTTCTGAATGGGGATCATACATTTTGTGAAGTCATAGTATGAGGTAGCCCTGTGATCTAAAGCCTCTTGCCCCCCCATTCGTATCCCCTTGGCTTGAAAGGAAGGGAATTGAATAACACTAGCTGAATGGGTGTTTATGTTCCAATTTGGTTTTAAGTTTAATTTCAGGTGTTCAAAGTAATATCTTCCAGAATGGTTAGGTTTTCATTTGGCAATGCCTTCAAAAAGTTAGTCCAATTTAAACCAGACATAACGTTCAGATGCAATAGTTCTTTCATATGTATCTCATTACAAAAGCAGAAATGCTTGCTCACAAAAAAGCCCTCAATAAAACAAGGCGGTCCACAATTTTCACGATCACTTAACTTTCACAATCCCCGAAATTGATATTCGTTCTTTGCACCCTATTGGTCATTTGCAGTAGACCCCTCAAACTAACACATAAACGAAGTTGTTGCAAAACCATGCCTTCACCTCTTGCAAGTTTTAGTTAGAGGGAGAACCAGACTGTTTGCGTTAGGTCCATTCACATGTTCCAGTTCGATACACAAATGGCAAAACTGTGCAAAGAGTGAATAACATGTTTTTTAAAAAATTTTGCAGTTTTTTTACACTTGAATGGAACCCTGATGACTTGAATACCTAAAAATATAGACAATGTTACACGTACATCACTTCTTTTGTTGCTGCGAATCCATTCCTCCCGAATCGTTATGTGTATATTGTCTTAAAACTCAACAGAACAATTGCCAGTGTGTACAGTCAGGCCGACCTATTTCGAAATACCAAGCCCACACATGTTTACAAACATTGCTGTTAACTAGTCTATTACAGCATCAACAAACCTGAACCACTCGTCAAGTTCGTCTCCACACACTTGAATTTACCCCACTTGACACCCTTGACCTTAAATGACCCATAATGACCTCGTCATGACCTTAAGGATATTTCGCATCAATCAATCCCCCCCTAAGAATCATATCCTTACAACAAAGGCATCGACCATTCTAACTCCTTTGACCTTGAAGGACCCCCAATGGACATCATATTACCATAAAAAAACAATAAACCTATTATACCCTCAAAGATATCAGTCATAACTGTTTTCCCATGGGATCCACCTTTCACAATAATGACCCCCAACGCCTTATGAAATATGAAGAAGAAGGTGGCATATAAAAATACATAAACCCTAGTAAGCCTCAGCATCATTGATGCTTCGTTCTACCATTTTACAACATTTTTTGGATTATAACTAACTCTGTCCACAGCATAAGCAAAATTATTTTAATTTGATATATTAGTTAGCATGAAATCAACCTTTCAATTAACAAATCGTTCAAAGTCTGGGGACGTCCCTTTGTTATTATAATTACGATCATCGGGTACTTGACTAGGGCCGCCCGTGAATGTAATGTGACCGATCGATCTGAGTCATTTCTTATCACGGGGTGCTCAGGTTGAAAAGAGCAAACAAGTATAGCGATGCCCATGCTAGGGATCTAATCAGAGGCGATCTAATATTTATCATAATTAAAAATTAATTTACATTTTTGAATGCCTATTCGTTTCATTTAAAAACAAAACTAGTGTACAAACAGTAAGGCCTAAAAATATGTTTGTTTGCCATTTTGGCCTGGAAATCGGGAGGGTCGTTCGGTCGATTCCAAGACAGGAGAAATGCAATGGAATATAATTATTATATTAAAAATATTATATATTATTTAACTTGTCAAATAATATGTATATACTTTTGTCTTTTCCTGTAAACAGTCACTCTTTACCATCCATGTTTACAATCACGTATCATGTTTGCTCATAGTATCATCAATAAATGATAGCAATGAGCCAACAAATCGGTAAGGTCCTTTGTAATTGAAACAATTATCGTAGATAGCTCGATCACATTACATTCACGGACGTCCAGATAGAGGGTCAAGTACCCGGTGATTGCTCAATTGGTAAGTCTGGAAGACCGTACGCAATTATAATAACAAAGGGGACGTCCCCAGACTTTGAACGTTTTGTGTCAATTATGACATAAATATATAGGCCCATGCATAGCGGAAGCCCATAGCAGGATCACTTAAGTGGCCAAGGACAAAACATGATATAATGCATGTGTGCACCATATCCCACAACACAATATGGGACCTTGATGATCACATTTGTTATTCTTCTATATGCCTTGTGTATATGGGATAATTTCACACAATGTATTATGGGATATTGGATTTCATGACTTGATTGTTCTGCAAAGCATTAACACACCACAAATTAGGTGGTAATCTGATGAGATTAGAATATTTACTTTATTTCACCATATCCCATAACACAATAGATGAGACCTCAGACTGCATGTACAAATTGTGTTGTATCAGACGCCGTTGAGTTAAGACGTGCTTACACGCAGCTTCCCAAAGGTTCACACCATCTTGCATAATTTTTAATATACGATATGTGTCGACTATGATATTTGTGGACTACTACACATTACTACTACATTAAGGCGCCATATTTGATTCATCTACAAGTCATATTTGATTCATCTACTTCATCGTTTGTGTGGATATATACGTGTTGTTTACTGCACAAACATGTCTCGAC
>JAMKCH010076317.1:0-63354 GCA_023653785.1 Ophioderma brevispina
CTATACCCATAAATTATGTGAAAAGTTATATAATTCAGTATTCCACATTCTTCAAAATTGGACAATGAATTTCAGCAGCCTGATAGGCACCTTTAATGTGAAAAAACCCTAGCGTAGATTATGTTACACTATAACTTGAAGATGTCGTATCTATATTTAAATATTTCTTAATTGTTGTTCATAAAAGGTATAATATTTCCAATGTAGGTATTATAGAACGAAAAATTTAACAGATTACTCACGACTTAGAGTTGGAGCTCGGTGGCCTGCGATCTGCATCCACAGATCTTCAATGCCATTGTGATGTTATTGATTGGTGATGGGATTGGTCACATGATCATCGTTGTTATCGTCAAGTGACCAATTTCCAATGTATGCACAAACTATTCACCTGAAAAACAAAAAAAGTTTTGTCGGTAAAACATGAAATGTAGGTACATCTTTGTTGCTCTCATGTGACGGTCTATATCAATTTCGGAGTAATCATTAGCTTATTACAAGGGGGATGGCCCCGGGGATGGCCTGATTTAAGTATATAACGTTTTCATCTTGATAGAATGACCCTTACCCCAAAACCCCATCTGTAAAGTTTCGCGCCGAAGGCTAAAAACGTGATATTGTAAGCTTAATAGAGTACTGTGTAAAATTAATATTGGTCGACAAACATGGATCACATTTTCGCTCATAACTTCCGAACTAAACATCCTTTAGTCTACAGATTTCACAGGGTAAATCGGAAAAATAGTAGCTTTCTTCAGATATCAAAATGTGGACCACTTCGGTAAAATCGTGGGTTCTGGGGACGAGACTGTTAGCGATCGGGCCATGGCCCTTTAAGCGTAGATACGAATTTTATTGCAATTGAACTTGCAAAATGTTGTTAGTGAAAAGATACAATTTTGTCGGACTTATACCCTGTTCAAGTTTTCTTACAACAAAATCGTATTTACGCCTAAAAATGTGCTATTATTGCTTTAATGTTGGCATTCATATTAGGAGTCATGTCATGTATAGGAATCAGAATGTGTGCAACCCCATTATAAACTCTAAGTCTGACCAAAAAAGGAATAAAGATTTCACAGATAATGACTGAGGGCACATTTCGAGGTAATATTTACACATAATGTAAATGTTTTTTAGATTATTCGATTTTCTTTTCTTTCACGTCAAACGAATGTATCGTTAATAATCGATGGCTAAACTTCTAGCGATTGCTAATCTCGCAGCTTGAAGTCATTTTAAAAATATGACTAATACAATTTTACCCATGTAATAACGCGTGCAAATAGTACAAAATATGTTTGTTGTTGATGCATTTATTATTACTGCAGTACTACATTAAGATCTGCCGAACACAAATAACCCGTCGGCTGATTTTCTGACATAATATTTTCTTAGCCAGCAAGTGTAAGTATATCAACATGCTCACCGTACGTTGGAGGACGTTGACCTACTCTAGGAACTCTGCCGACTCCGCTATGACTGGTCTGAACTATATGTGGAAATCTTTAATCTTATTTTTAAAAATTCATTTGAACTGAAGTATTTTCATCCAGAATCACAAATTCCTGTTTTGTATCCTGCATAACGACGTCTGAGCAGCTTGGAAAATATTTCAGATTTATTTTATTTGATAAGATTTTTTTATGTTTCCACATTTATAGACCGATTCATTACGCATTTAGGCAGCAATTTCAGAGGAACTAAAAGGTTTAAAAGGGGCTATCTCGTTGCCAATGGCCATTTTTAACTTCAAGGTGTGATATCGTTATTACCATAATGCTTTTAATTTGGCTGAAATAGGACATTTGGTTCCAAAGATATGGATAATTTAAGTATAGCAGGTCAAGAAGGACTTTATCAAAGTCTTTGGAATATTTTCCAAAGAGTGATATTTAAAGATATTTTTTAAATAATTAATGGCTGTTTGGTATGTGGCTTTGTTTTATTTTGGTTATTTATTTTCTGATGCATTTGTTCCTCAGAAGCAGGCCCTAATGGGTCTAAAGTTTGAAACCATGAAAATGTTGTCATACTCTGCTATTGTTCTCTTAAAGAAACATGAGGAGATTTCCAGGAAGTAGCGCCCCCAAATTTTCTCGAACCCCGTCTTTTTACATATTTGGAATGCTTACCAATGTATTAGATCACACCTGAAGTGAATAAGCCGAATACGCTGTCTTTATGTAATAAAATGATGATTTAGTACTTTCTGTCGTGCACGACAGAAAGTCAAAGCATGGTTTTCTATGGGGAACGATTACGATAGCAGGCAAGTTCAAAATAAAGTTTGCGGTTTTCTTTTGCACCTGTTTGTCTAATAAACCTTCGAAACGTTCTCGGTAGGTGGTCTACAACCGATCCAGTGAAATTTGAGAGAAATTTGTATCCTAAAAAAATCTCCTCCTGTCACTTTAACTGTTGTGCAAATTTCTTTCACTTATGAAAAGGATGCAAAGAAATTTGATGCGTTTTTCTCCACCGCATATACCGGGCCGATTTTTTAATATCTTTAGCTCCGTGGTTTGCTGTTCAGTTTATCTATGCGTATCCACTGGTCACTTAAATGATATTGGGGAAAATAAATTGAGGTGACATTTTATTCATTTTCAAGAAAATGTGCAAGTTTTATTTGCAGGCAGGTACAGACGGTTATATGGTTTTAATAATTTATTATGAATTTACACTTGGTTTTGCCCTCCTCCCGATAGGGACTACTAAACAACGACAAAGAAGGCCAAATACAGTCTAGTAATTAGCTGTAATCCACCACTGTTACTATTTTTAGTGTTTATCTTGATTGGGGCACTTTTAATGATTGATCCTTTTGATCCAAAATGGCTGCCACACGTACCCTTTTTGAGTGTATATTTCATTAATCTCACGTTTTAAATTGATAATAGCTGCGAAACTACAACAGACAAAACAGAACAAATTGAGTTCACGCTACCGTCATCGTTATACACATCACGCCATCTGGAAAGACGTAATTTGGCTGAATTCCTGTTTCAATTTCATCGGACAAATATAGGACTAGGTGAAAGTATAAATAATTTCCCGGTTTATCACTTATCATTACAGCATATGGCCCTAGGACTTTCTTTATATTAATTCATGAAACTGTCACTGACTGTTGCAGGGGCGTATCCAGGATGACATAGCCCCGGGGGGCAAACTAAGGATGAACCTTTGGCGCCCCTGTGGAAATTGAAAATGGCGCCCTTCCAAGTCTTCATGTATGCATAGTATTTTTTCGGCGAGCGTAGCGAGCCGGAAAATTTTTGAAATTGTGTCGGCAATTGGGCAGGTTTGTCGGCAACCCGACAATGGTTTGGGAACGCCCCTGCATGTAAAAAAAAAGTTTGAATCATAATGATCATCGTCGGACGTGGATTTAGTTGTTCATGTATAAATGCAGCTGCGTTCATTCTCCTTGGTTTTGCGTTAGCTCATCTTTGCGGCTCAATTTGATTTTTTCTAATAATAATACAATTTGATTTTGCCTTTTAATATGGGAGTCCTTTCTTTTACTTTTTTCGTACCCTTTCCGTTTTTGACGCCCTTTTTATCTCTATATTCCTCTTTTTTAGATTTCCCCCTTTGCACCCCTTAAACTTTTTGAACCCCTTTCCTTCTTTTCTGATTTTGACGTCCTTTTTTGTTTCTATATACCCTTTTCTTGCCAGTTTCAGTTGCTGTTTTCGTGCCCCTTTCCTATTTTTTCAACCTTTTTTCTATTCTGTTTTGACGCCCCTTATTATACCCCTTTAAACTCTAATTTCCTTTGCTATTCTTTACTTCCGTTTCATTAAACTATTTTCAACCCCTTTTGGTTTTTTTGACGCCCTTCATTTTTCGTTAGCTCTAATTTCCTTTGCTATTTTAGCACCCTTTAACTCTTTAAACTTTTTCTCAAATGCTTTTACTTTTGACGCCCCTTATTCTTCTTATTTTTCTTTTCTTTTCATCTTCCTTTGTTCCTCTTTGGCGCCCTTTCCTTTCTCCTCCGTTTTTCTTTTCTTTTCTCATTTTTGCTGCCTTTTTTTTTGTCTTAGTTCACTTTTCTTTGCAATTCATTTCACCACCCCTTCGGTTCTCTATTATCTTGCTTAATCTTATTGTGCTTTTGGCGCCCCTCCCTCTACTATTTTTATACATTCTCTTTTTTGTTACACATTGTTTATTCGGATTTCCCTTTTATAATTTATCCCCATTTTCGCCCTATTTTGACGCTTCTTAGCTTTCCCTTACAGTTCCATCCTTTTCGCCATAAGCTTTTCTATCTCTTTCGACTTTAATTGTCCCCCTTTCCCCTTTTCATTTCCCTTTATTCCCATTATCTCTAATTTTCTTTCTTTTCCTTCCCCTTTCCTTCCCCTTTCCTTCCCCTTTCCTTTCCCTTTCCTTTCCTTTTCCCCTTTCCTTTCCCTTTTCTTCTCCCTTTCCTTCTTTTTCTCTTTTCCTTCTTTTTGGCGCCCCTTTGGCCACCCGGGGGGCAAGCGCCCCCAATGCCCCCCCCCAGGATACGCCACTGTGTTGGAAACCCGTTGAAAAAGTCCCTCATAATTAATCAACAGAAAACGAAACATCAGATAGCTGAAATAGTTATCAATAATTCATTCGCAAACATTATTAATTATGATGACCAAAATTAAAAACACATTGCTTGTTTTTAGAATTAACATGAAAATATAATCTGAGTGGTATTTAATGAACTAGCACAGACATAAACAAACGAAGAAGACGAAAAAGTAATTCAGATCTTTTAAAAGCAATTCATTTGTTTAGTATTGTTAAAAAAGTCGTATTCACTTATCTCTCTCTCAGCGACATATACATTAAAACTTATTTTAACTTTTCCATTAAATTCTTCATGTGTGCGATGCTGCTTGACGTCGGACCGTCTGTGCATAATTTAGCTGAAAGACGAAATACATGCAATGAATTAATGTGGTGTTTGCAGGCCTCTGTATGTTACCATGATGTCAAATCATGCGTGTTTCACACTTCTGAATAGTTTATCCGGAAATTTTCTACTATCTTTTTCAATGATGAAAGGGCTTTTGTTACTTTGGGTTAAGTTCAACCCCTTTAAGGATAAGGCGACATATTAAAGGTGCATATTTATTTTTATTTATGATTCATTTTTTATAGATATTTCCAAAATTTCAGTTGATTCCGATGTTGCATTTTGATGTTATGAGCGAATTAGTTGTATCGCGCTGCCCCATAGGCAACTGTGTTGTAATACAAAATTGCGAATTTCTTCTAGAGTAGATTTAGCCTTGTTCAAAGCGCTCTACTAACTTCATTCACTGGTTCAGACGTCTGTTACAAATAATGTTACAATCATATTGGCAGAAATCATACGAGGAGTGGCACATATCCCCCGTCCCTGCAACTAAAGAAATAGTATGGCGAGAACTAATTCTACCAAGCACCTAATTTTAGGTCTCCAATTTCACCTGGCCTATGTTCCATGCTTCCACTAGCTAGCAAGTCCATTAAACTCAAATCAGGCAGAGCCCTGAGTAGCACAACCACTGTACCTGACCACAACAGATATTTGTGGTTTTATACCTAGACTAGTAGGCTCCTGGATCCAGTGTGCAAGTTTGTCGGTTCGTAGCAGACAGCCTTGATCAAGGCTAGAGTAGATTGAATTTGCACGCAAGGTTAGGCACACATACTATACTTGGGCTGACGGTTCAGATGATATAAAAATCTTAATTTCTTTGAGGTAAATCGGGTGACGAGATTGTGGATCACGAAATTCCCCTTTAAGATTAAAAAAAAATCATTTAAGGGTTACTGTAGGGTGGTTGCTATGTGCACTAGCGCCTATGATACACTCTGTCTGATTGGCTCATTCATTCATTTTTCATTCAACTTTATTTCAATATCATCACATAAATCTTACAAAGAAACAGAAACAATGATATTGAGGAAATGATTGAGATGTGATCATCCCCTAAACCTGGTCTGAATTTTTAAAGCAGTTGCATATAGATCAAACAGGATTTACAGGATAGGAAACAGCATGTCATAGCACTCTATAGCTTTGTATAAACCATACAGTCTGTCTCCTTGTTCAGGTTGTTGCCTGTCCTGTCTCTATCTTTATTACTTTACCTTTAAAAGGACATTTGGTGATCCATAGCCCCGCCCTCCCGACTTACCTACAACAAATTGAGATTTATATATCGTCGGCTGAATGCAAGACCAACGTAGTGCATTTGGACAAATTTTACAGGAAGAACATTTTTGTGTTTCTATTGGCTTCTACAGCAGGTAATGCAATAGGAAATGTATTTGTATGATATAAATGATTTTCCCTAGATAAACGTAATTAAAGGCCGACTCAGAGATTTCCTGAGGAGGGCGCCCTCAATTTCCAAAAAAATCGTGTTTTTTGCATGTACATAATGCTTGTCATATACTAATCACTGTGTGAAATTGCTAAGCTTAAATCGAATTCCTTCATATAGAAACTCCCAACTTTGTTATAAAATTCCGGATCCGGAATTTTTGTTATACACAGTATCCTATGGGACATAATACTACACATAAATGTTTACTGCATCAAAACGAAAATTCCGATTCATCTCAAATTTTGGAATTGTGCATTTTAGGTTACTATCTTTAGTTCTAGCTGACTATTTTTCATTATTACACCAAAAAATAATATTTCAAAATCTCTGAGTCAGACTTTAAATATTTATTTACAAAAGAGAACGTAAGTGAAATCAATATTTTCTTGTTAATGCAAGACCGACGTAAGTGGCACTTACGTTGGTCTTGCCTTAAACATTTTTGTCTTTTTCTTGTGCAAGACCAACGTAAGTGTTGCACTTACGTTGGTCTTGCACTGAAAAGGGACAAAAATGTTTAATGCAAGACCAACGTCAGCACTTACGTTGGTCTGCACTGAAAACTGGCAAAGGTGTTTAATGCAAGACCAACGTAAGTGGTCTTGTACTGAAACAAGAAAAAAAAAACAATGACACAAAACAAACGTAAGTGGCACTTACGTTGGTCTTGCATTAAGCGGAAAAGCGCATTGCACATACGTTATCTTCTTATCTAACTTTTAATCACTTACATATCTTCACATTTAAATTATGCACAAATACCTCCTCTTTCGAAATTCACCAAAAACTTAATTTGGACAAAAATGTAACTTACGTTGGTCTTGCACTCACATGTGTGCTTAATCTTACATGCATATTTGATCTACTCGAGGAAAAAATTCTTAATTTTGTATTTTCTGTCCGTAAATGGACAGAAAATACAATATGATGGGGCAGCATGATCGCCCATAACATCAAACGTAGTCAGAATCATCTGAAAATAACATTTTCTTGAGGATATCTAGTGAACCACAAATATAAACGAAGGCATTAAAATCCCGAAATGCAGCTTAAAGTATACATGAAAGTGCTCGAGTACTGAAAAGTGACGAAAGTAGACGTGATAAAGCACGATGAAGCGTTGCATACGATACGCACATGGGATGATGTCCAACCCCGTGAAGTACTGTAATACTACATTATTGCGCATACAAATGGTAAATTTTATGAAACGGAGCATAAAATGTCAATTGGTAATTACATTAACTCATTTGACACCGGGTTTTAGTTGGGCGAAAAGAATAGAAGAGAGCGGTAACAACCCCCCCCCTTCGGAATACGAGGGTTAATTAATTTATAATTTATACATTTAATTAGGTATAAAGTATAACTTATCACATTCCTATATCAGATGAAACTGACATCGGCTATCAAACAGCCACAGCGGTAAACAAATTCAACATAACCGGTAGTTAAAATATTACAATTTGGTGGGTTTTCGAGGTAGAATTACACGTATGGGCGCGCTTGGGCACCAGTTCAGAAGTTATACTTTGTTACAAGGGACATTGAACTTTCATAAACACCGTTTCTCAAGAGTCGGAAGTGATCGGAACATTTTCATATTATTTTCACAAGATTTTTAACAATTACGGGTCACAAAATCACCAAAAATGCAAGCTTATTTTCTACAGTCGTAGCTCCACAAAGGAATGACGGATTTTGATGGGGGTTTCGGTATTTTCTGAACAAAATTCTCCTCTATTTGTTGACAACTTGCCAAAAAAGATGGAAATTGAATGTACTATGCAATTTCCAATAACCCCTACAGTCAGGGGTCACAACATCCGGTCAATTACAAAGTTTTGTGGACAGCTTACTGGATCGACCGCGGCAAAGAGATATATCACAGACGGCTTCGGTGTATGCACATGAATACACATCGAGTGCCCAGCTTTTGTCGGGATGAATGGGTAATCGAATTAGGTAATTGGAGGTTTTCGCGTTGTTGGTCCTTCCCTCTATTAGGTCCATGCTTAAACTAAGAATAAAGCGAGAATGACACATTTATGCTTCCATACACGTCAGCTCTTGCACGCCTATACCTCCATGTTATGCATGCGGGATAATATGCTGTACTCTGGAATTTGGCCATGCATAGCCGAAAATGCGGTCTTTATGTAAAATACAAGCGCGCTCTTCTATAGGGCTGATTACAAAACTTGGTTTTTGTTTTGTTTTTCTAGCTGTTGCTTTTGCTGAAGCATGGGCTGTATAGTAATCACTTCTAAAATGTCAAAGGGAAATGTTGGATTTGAAAGAAAGCCTGAAAATATTAAATAGGAACTGACTTCAATTAACTTGTTTTGACATTAGCAGCAAAGTGAATATTCAAAATATGGTAGCCTGCAATAAAGAAAATATGAAATTGGAGCTATTTCTTCAAAATTTTGTGGCTTTGAGCACAAAGTGGTTTCGTTTTTTGTGTAGAGGCTGAAATTACACATGCGAAATCTTTAAAATACATTCCCTTGCCAACCCTTTCACACTCTTTAGGGACGCACCATTTGACTTCAAGGGGGGGGGGGGGTTTTTTTTTTTTTTTTTTTTTTTTTTTTTTTTTTTTTTTTTTTTTTTTTTTTTTTTTTTTTTTTTTTTTTTTTTTTTTTTTTTTTTTTTTTTTTTTTTTTTTAAAAAAAAACTTTACCCGCACCTTATTACGAAAAACACGTCCTCAAGTAGGCAAAAAAAAATCCAGCCTATGACTTGAAGAAAAAAAAAACTTGCCTCCAAAAGACAACCAAAAAAAAACTTGCCCTCACCCAACTTCCAACCCCCCCCCTTGAAGTCTAATGGTGCGTCCCTTATAAGCCCTATCAGTCTTATCTGATTGAGCATGCGCAACGGCGACTGCTCAAAATATTTTCCTCAATCGGTCACAAATTGTTTATTTCGTATGGTTACACCTGTCAACCTCGTTGGGTGGTGTTCCACAGGAATCGCATGTCATCCATCATGCCTTTCCTGCTCCGGCATTCTTAAATCTTTTTTATTTTCTGCCTGGGCATTATTAAACATCGTTATATTTTTTATATTAACTTCATCAATGCTGTCGGATACTGACGCACAGAACAAAAACATCCTATGTTACCGATTCAGGATATACTCAGCCCAGATAATACTTCAACACTGCTAATTGTTTAAAAGGTTTATTATTTGGTTATATACCATGTTTAGGCTGAGACATAGACAGCAGAGACCTGTAACGATGCGCATAATGCAGTCCAATCTTTGGTTTTCTCTGTCTAAAGCACCCGTATTATATTGAGAAAATTCGAGGCGAATAGAAACATTAACGAATTTCTACAGTGCTCAACCCAGGTAATGATGCGCATAGTGCATCTGATAATACTCCGTTCAATCTTCGGTTTCTCTGTCTAAAGTACCAGTATACTGGAGAAAGGTCGAGCCTGAGTTTGCGGCACATATGAACGATATGCACTCGGTGCTAATTTGGTACGACGCCATAGTCTCGTGCTGTGTTACCTTGTAGACGGCCGGCCATTTCAGCAAAAAGTGCTCAGAAAAAGTTTTGACGGCGTAATTTGTTACAAACATCCAACCATGTGGATTTGCATCCTCATGGGACATAGAATAGCGTATGGGGTGTTGGCCATTCTAATTTTTTTAATTTTGGGGTAAAAAATGGCCAAAAAGGTCAAAATTGTCCCAAAATAGTTAAATCAATCATATTGCCTTCTTTTTTCAAACTTTTTCATCATAACATGTGCGTGTACAAATCAAGGGAACACAAATGAGCGGATTGAGTGCTAGCCATTTCAATTTGCATATTCTGGGGTCAAATTGGCCAAAAAACATCAAAATTGTCCAAAAAATCCATAAATGAGTCAAAATGCCTGCTTTCTCAACAATGATAATAGGAATGTGTAAAGTTTTCTTCCCAAAGAACTGTAATTAACTGAATAGAGTAGTAGCCATTTCAATTGACACGTTGTAGGGTCAAAATGGCCAAACAAGTTCAAATTTGTCCAAAATAATAAATTAGTCATAACACTCTCTTTTCTCAAAATAGCTTAAGGGAACATAATTCATTTACTTCCAAGGGACAGTGATTAAGTGAATAAAGTGCTAGCCTTTTCAATGAACACATTTTGGGGGTTTAAAAAGTCCAAAAGGGTAAAAAATGTCAAAATATGGTAAACAGTCATAATTGCCTCTTTTTTTTAAATACTCAAGGGAATATAATTAGGTGGATACAGTGCTAGGTATTCCAATTTACCCATTTTGGATTCACATTGGGCTGAGGATCAAAATAAACTCAAGATTGGAGGGTGGGGTCTCAAAGCTTATGGTCAATATGGTCAGGAAATATCAACTTAACTATGATTGAGAAATGTAAGGCAGCAATAATTGTCCTTAAGGTTTATTGTTATCCATTAAATTTACATCCCTCAGTAAATTAGTGTATTGGCTTCAAAGGTTGTTATAAGAAATCAAAAGTTGTTATAATTGTTGTTATTAATGCCCTCCTTGACGGTTACTCATATAGTGCTATGATACACGAATGAACAAAATACTAAGAGCGCATTCTATAGAGCACCCGATGTTTATGATTTTGTTTCCAGTGGATAGCTATGGTCCTCCTCTTTCCATATGTACCAACATACCTAATATGGCGTGAGAATGACGTAATCAAGTCCGCGAGTCTGCAAAAATTGGTCCACGAAATTGGTATTTTACAAAGAAAATCTATAGGCGAAAATCCAATTTTGCGCTAAAAAAAGTTAGGAATATCGTATTTTCATGGGGTTTTCAGCTCTAAATGATGAAAAATGACTAGTTTTTTAGAAACATAGAGTTTTAGAGTTAAACTGTGCATAATATTTTCAAAAAAAGCACCATAAATCACCCCCTTATACTCTTCAACTTTGACGACAAATCCTAACCACGGTGAAGGTACTACATTCACATTTTTTGTGCTAAAATGACCAGAAAGATGAGATAATGAGTACCTAAAAGCTTTTTATGAAAGCTTTTGGCATTGTAGCGCACCGGAGCAAAGTTCACGGGGGTGGGGTATAACCCCCAATCCTTGGTAAGACAAGGGTTAATGTCTAATTATATCGAGAAAATATCTCCCAATTGGATTATTTTTGATCATTATAACCACAGTTGAATATTTATTTTAATTTTGCTAGGTTTTAATCAACAGGTCAGAATGATCATTTGGTAAAGAAAAAACCCGAAATGGGAAAAACAGTCACTGTTCCAATTTGACGGCATATTCAGTTATGGTTTAAATGGTCCAAAATGTCATAACATGGTTGAGCAAAATAATTAAAGGGTTCTTGTGCATTAGGCCAGTTTCATTATTTAATGCTTAAATCCACCACAGACACTGGGCCTCTGAATCCACCCAGAACGGGACAAGCTTGATGGATATTTTTAGCTGTTAATATTGATCAAACCCAGGTCCAAATTTAAAACAAAATCAGCCTACCCTCAGACCCTTGATAGATCACTGTGTATAACACATAATACTAAACTTACAAAAAGCCTTATGAGTAGCCGAGAATAAATTCTCGTAAAATAAAAATTATTTAAAATTTCCAATTGAGAACCAGATATAGAGGAGAAATATCAAATTTGCATATCAAAAATTAAAGGTATAAAACTAATTTTAACATGTATGTGGTCTTTTGTGTTCATGAGAATAAGTTCAAAGAACATTATTATTTTGATTATTGATTTTATTTGTATTCAAATATATGTTAAAATATTGAGATGTAGTTTAAAACTCATTAAAAAAGTAATTTAGCTGATTATAAATGTCCATTTAAACTTAACATCTGAGGTCTAGAAAAATCAACACCCTGGCCCTAACAACTATTTTTAAATATTCAATAGAAATCTATATAAATTCACAGGGTATTAATTAAAAATATGGATAAAGTCACATGTTTTATCAATTGGTTTCCAATTATAGTTGATTTTGATAAATTTTGGCTCCAAAATCTACGACTGGCTAGCAGTCTATTTACCAAGTTTACTTAATTATATCCCGTGGCACGTAAACGCATATATTCTTTTGACCTACTGTGCAAAGAGAAGACATAATGTCAGAGTAGGACAAAGTGATACGTTTCGTTATTTCACCCATTTTAATTGATTTTGATGATTTTTTGGACGAATTTTGTCCAATTTATTCCACTTTGACTCAGAAATCTATAAAATTAAATAGCTAGCACTCTTTTTACCTGATGAAAAAGCAAAACACATATGACCTACTTTGAAAAGAGGGCATTATAATAGATTTGGCCATTTTAACCCCAAAATCTGTCAATTAAGGCAACTAGCTTTCTAATCACTTATTATGACACCTTTGGATGTAAGTGATTTGACCATTTTGGAACAATTTTGACCTTATTTATATATGAAAACTAGAATGGCAAACACTAAAGCTACTTATTTTAGTTTTTTTGATATATAACGGCAAATGTTTGCTTGAAAATATTTGTGAAACGAAGGTATTGGGACTGAAGTATCCATTTTTGGACAATTTTGATCTTTTTTTGGCCAATTTTACCCCAAAATCTATAAATCGGAATGGCTTCCATTTTATCCACATAAATATCACTCCTTTGAAGGTGAATGGATATGTTCTAATCAATTATTTTAAGACATGAATGTATTTCGACTGATTTAACTATTTTTGGACAATTTTGACCTTTTTTGGCCATTTTGACCCCCAAATTTAAAAATTGAAATGGCTTCCATTTTATCCACTTATAATATGACTCCTTTGAAGGTAAATGAACATGTTCTGATCGATAATTTTAAGAAAGGAATGACCTTTTTTGGCCATTTTTTGCCTTAAAATAAAAAAATGTAGAAAGGCCAACACCACATACGTTGATGTACATCCCATGGTGGTATGAACCCACTTGGTTGGACCTTTGTAACAAACAACGCCGTCAAAAGTCATATTTTGGTCCTTTGGCCGGCCGTCTAATACGTTGATGTACATCCCATGGTGGTATGAACCCACTTGGTTGGACTTTTGTAACAAACAACGCCGTCAAAAGTCATATTTTGGTCCTTTGGCCGGCCGTCTATTGGTACTACGGCGCTGTACGACGCTACTACTTAGAGAATAAAAGATGATATTTTTTGTTTTGGCCATCTTAGATGGTGTCATAATGGATGGGCATCCAATATTTTGAGTGGTGGATGCCGGCGCACCACGATAAAATATTGGATGCCCATCCATTATGACACCATCTAAGATGGCCAAAACAAAAAATATCATCTTTTATTCTCATTCTTATTTAGAATTGTGTAAATTTTGCTTTTTATCGACATAATTTATTTATCAAAAATATTCTAACATCATTCTTTTTATTCATTTAAATAATTGCACCCCTCTTGAAAACAAATGTTTCAATCCAAGGAACCACAGTCATCGCGCGGTGATCGTCACGCTGCGTAAATTGCATTTGCGTACCAACGCGAAATGCACGATGCAGTATAAATGCGCCGCTTGCGCGTGTCATGTATTCGACTACACCACGTAATTGCTGCACGCACAATCCATCTATTACCCAGTAATGGATGGGCGGAGCTTTGACCTAATCCAATCAAATTTCTTGCTAACAAGATAAACCACGCCCACTGAATAAGAATGCTTCCATCATTAGCTGAGGACCCTCGGTTTAATTATATTAGAGAAGGTATTGGTCTCGGGAAAAGATCGTGATATTCAAAGCGTTACACCGTGAAGAAAAGATTTTGAAGGACATGCTGAAAAGTATTCTTGTCACACTATCAATTTTTGCGATTTTTGACCATCAATCGGCAAGGAATGGAACCAGCCGATATTCGTAATGAGAAGAACTCTTTCAGGACGGTTCCATTTTAAAGATAGGTGTGTAAAACGTTGCATGCTCTTTGACAGTTAAGAAAGACATTGATCGATATCATGAAAAATGCTTGTTAATGTACTATAAATAGCGTTCTATTTGGATTCCTTCAAACTTTCAAAGAAATAACAAACTACATATACATCTTGTATGTGTACTTTAAGAGAAGGTGACACAATATGCAGGTCACTGACCGCCGATATTGATCGCATTGGGTATCGAGCTACATCGATAGTCGATTCCACCTCATGTATAATACCAAGCACCACCTCACACGTCATTTGTTAATGGTACCAAACGTTGGGCAAATCATTTGCAACTTTGAGGGAAAAGGAGTCAAAAATTTCAATAGATTTGTAGGTTAAATCCCATCCATTATGTTTTGAAATGTTTAAAATCCTGTTGGTATATTTCGTGCTAACAAAACTTTTTTCACACCTTTTTCCAACACCTCTATCCTTCTCAATATTAATAAAAAACAAGGGTCTAAGCTAATTTGCATAGACAGTAGTATCAATAGCTGTCAACGGCATCATACGTTTAATTAAAGGAAGGAACTATATGCCATGCCCGGGCGGGCGTCTATCGTGACGCACAATTTTAGAATACGGCGGCGAGTTTTTAGCCTGCTTAATTTCGCATTAATGCATTGTCATTTCAATCCCGGCCCTGGGGTGCCGGGACTAGCGGCGGACTTAGCCGGGAATGTAAATTTTGATGTCGTGACACCCCCGCCTTTGTTCCCGCTAAAGTAACACAAAATCCCGGGTAGCCGGCTTGATTGTTTGATACATCTCCCCCGCTATGTTCCGCCCCTACTAGCCGGCTTCGGTGTGACCAATTCCCGTATATTCTCGGCCAATGAGGAGGCGGGGACTGTTTTAAAACTCTGTACAATCCCAGCTCGGTCCCGGCTATGCGGCAACAGGTCTTAGCGATATAAAATCATACTACATTTGCGATGCCCCCCCCCCCCGAGTGTCAGAACCGAGCCGAAATTTCACACATCGGAAGTTTTTTGAGAAACAAACCTC
This sequence comes from Ophioderma brevispina, assembly GCA_023653785.1. Classification (NCBI taxonomy): domain Eukaryota; kingdom Metazoa; phylum Echinodermata; class Ophiuroidea; order Amphilepidida; family Ophiodermatidae; genus Ophioderma; species Ophioderma brevispina. Next base: position 15,325 of record JAMKCH010076317.1, read on the forward strand.
GGCGATATCCGACCACTAATCATAGCAGAGGATTATCTAAAAACCCGATCATATCTGCCAACCCGAAACTTCAGCACAACGACAAAAGATCATCGTGGTGATTGTCGTTTTGTCGCCTACTCTGTGACAGTGACTTGCTGCCCAGGGGGAGGCACTCAAACATCTTCGTAGTCTGCAATCACCATTTGGACTCCATGAAATAGTATGTGACTACTTCCCCCGCTTTTTGGGAGGACGTTAGCATCTTTGCCCAAAATTCTGAAACACACCAACATCAACTTGAGGCATAACGTATGAAATATCGATCCTCGGATTGAGTTGATATCTCGACTGTGCGACGACGTGCGTGTGTGCTAATGTATAGATTGCCTTCACAACATGAAGAATCGGACTGCAACTGTGTAGCGTATATAAACACTGTGATATACTACAGATTTGACGGCCACTATGCTCACTGATAGGCCTGGTTTAAAGCATGCTGTCACATGCGTTAAGTCCCCGTTGTATGTCCCGGCTCCCGGCTTAAGTCCCAAGATATCATGAATGATTGTCCCGGCAGGGCGGGGACAAGCCAACGTACATTCCCGGCAAGTACCCGGAATAACATCCGGCTGCGGGCAATACTTTTTTGTACATGCCGGCTATGTCCCGGAATATACCCCGCTATGTCCCCGGGAAAAAAAGGGAAGGGAATCACTCCACTTGTGAAATTGACAAGTTGACATAAGGCGTACCTCATTTTCTAGCCAGTGCCTACATTAACATATAAAAAACAAACTCCATAATCTACCTGTTTTTTCATCATACAGCTCTTACAATCTATTGCGAGAGTCACAAAATTGTGCTCCAAATTGTGCCTTGTTTGTCCAATAAACCTTTGAAACGTTCTTGGTAGGTGTTCTACAACAAATGAAGTAGAAATTGAGAGAAATATATATTCTCATAAAATCACCTTAAAGACACTATCAATGATCCACCCGAAAGAGTCAAAGTATCGCATTGTATCGCATTGTTTGTATGCAGTGAGTTGTCATGACCAAGCTTATAATTGAATAAATAAAAGGTATTTAGGATTAAATAACGTAATGAAGTCGTCTTTTAATGCAAATACAGAAAATTTAAAAATATATGCGAGAATATAGTATACGGGATGAGTCACAAAAAATGGACCCTGATTGTGCCCGCCATTTTGCGTCTTTAAGAAACATATATTTCAACACATGTGATATCAACGGAAAATATAACTTACTAGCTTTAATTTGCTGTAAAGATCAAAGCTACTGTCCTTTGAATCGAGTAGTCGGGTTTTCCTCTGTTTTCCTCGGTCAACGAGGCAAATCGCAAAATGATGATAGAAGTATGTTCATGCTTATGTTAATTAAGTTTTTATCTTAATGGTGTTGTAGTGATATGTTAATTCCTCAGAATTAATATAAATTTCCCGTTGAATTTTGATCCTATGGCTATTTTAACTCTAATACTAATAGCTAGACTTGATGTATAGATTTGTGGCAAGACATTCCTCGGCCGCTCCCGTCTGATTGTGTATGGCAATGGTATAGCGCCGCCTCTTGGTAAAATCCAGCTCTTGACAGAGTAATGGGAACTGGCGAAATTTTTAAATAAACAAAACCGTCCAGTCTCGAAAGGGCCTGTTTTGAATTCGAATTATACTCGCAATCTGAGATAATAATGATTGCAAGAGAATTCACAGATCATTATATCAAGGGAGCTGAAATTATTTTAATCACAAGTGGAATCAACAATGATGGGGCGATTATTTTTACTTTGCATAAGAAACTTTAAGAACAACCTAATTTGAGAAACATTATTTTATTACGCCAAGAAATTATCTTGCGTAGGTTTTAAAGGATCTTAAAGGTGCGTCTTCCGATCGTCTTTGGGACCCCCCTGATTACCCGGAAATAGTATCGATTTTGATATCAGATGAAAGGTCGTATTTTTCTCATTGTCGTCCTGAAATTTGAGCCCTCAAATCCATTTCATTCCCAAGATGTAAACAAAAAATCGCCGTTTTAGTGGTTATCCATCAATATTAGCACAGTATTAAATAGGGCTTTGCAACATGCATTATTGCGTCTAACATCAAAACCGCAAGCTTGTTTCCCACGGTACTTGATGGGTTGCATGTGCAAGTGCCAGGCTCTCATATCAAGTAGAGAACACAATACACATAAATCGGAACAAGCACCTTTAAACAGTAGCTGTATTGGTCATCATCTGGGATCTCTCCATTGTGAACAAATCAGAAATGGCAGATACGAGTTTTTAATGGTCAAAGATATATATCGCTAACTTTAACATACATATTTTATATTTCTGGATGATATACTCAAATATAACACATATAATATGGTCATTATAAGGTATTATCTTTACAGGCGTCTGTTTTGGCCGCCATATTGAATTTGAGGATGCTATCAAGACTGAAATGCCAGTTATGATTTCTATTGGCCAAAGAAATATATCTCACCCTTCATTTAAACCTTTAAAGCTGTTTTTTGTGATTAATGGCGATTAATTAATTGCCTAAATGATACATTACTAATGCTCAGAAGAATTGGCACCATCAATTATTTGATAAAGTTGCTAACGTATATTGGAATCAAATAACAATTAGAAAATAAACACGAAAGGCCTGCCGGAAACATTTAACATAATAAGAAAGATATCAATAGTAATCAATAGTAAAGTTTTACTGCGTTTTGTGGGTTTATATTGTCACGTCACTCCTGCAGTCAATCAATACATGTATAGTGTGGTTTGGTATGTCAATGAAGCAGTTCCCGTAGGATTTTGGTGCTAAAATTGATTTTCTTGCTGTGTTTCATTCAATAGGGATCAGACTGTCAGAAAATGATGGGGTGCAAATTTTCGGACTGCTGCCCTCTCTGCAAGGTGGAAATGTTACTACAGGGAAAAATTTTAAAATCGAATCAAATTGTGTTTTAATGTACATTCACATGTTCGTCTCATAAGGATTAGAAAAAAATTGCCTAGGTTCCGACCTTTAGTTAAAGCGCTATAGCCTCAGGTCATCCTGGGGTAAAAATTACCCAATGCTCAGATTTTGTTGAAACTGGTGATAAGTTGTTTGTATTGTCTCACATGATCCAAAAATGTATTATTTTACAGTGTGTGACATTTAGTTGGCTAATCGGGGTAAGGGGATGATTGAATACATTTCCGACAACACAAAGATATAGGCATCTTTTTACTCGACCGGCCCTAATTGACCCATTTTAAAGCGGCCCATGTGGAAAATTCCACAGCAGGTCTATGGTCAGTCCGCCTATGATACCGATGTGAATGATCTTTGTGGCAAATCAAACCTAATAAAATAATATTTTCGTTAATATCATATATGTTAAGATATATGTTTCTTAAAGATGCAAAATGGCGGACACAATCAGGGTACATTTTTTTACCATAGTCAACAATTTGACCGTGGTATGGGGGTATTGGAAGTATGGCGAAGCGTGAGCATCAAGCAGGTCCATTAGTAAAACCGTTAAATCGCGTGTATCGCAAGCCATACATGTGAGAAAGTAGCGACACTTTGCGACATTTCGGCACGGTGCAGGCCAATAAAAATCATGAATTTCTATGACGTATTTAAAAAAATAGACCCACAACGCGTTGCAAGTTATCTGGCAACGCATTGTGGAATCTCACAACAAGTTGCGAGCTTCACAACGCGTTGGAATGTTCCATAACGCGTTGAGAAGGCCCACAAGTCATAACGGTCATAATGTATTGCTGCAACGCGTTGTGAGAAAAGTCACAACGCGTTGCGACAATTCCACAACGCGTTGCTGAAATTTCACAACCTGTTGTGGTGTCGGCCAATCAGAATGATGAATTTCTGTGACATATTTAAAAAATAAATCTCACAATGCGTTGGGACCCTTCACAACGCGTTAAAAACCTTCACAACGCGTTGCGGCAATTCGTTATGACCCTTATGGCCTTTACAACGTGTTGTGAAGTTCACAACGCGTTGTAAAGACTTGCAACGCGTTGCGAGATTCCACAATGCGTTGCTACACACTTTGCAACGCATTGTGGGTCTATTTTTTTTAAGTACGTCACAGAAATTCATGATTTTGATTGGCCGGCACCCCAACGCGTTGCCGAAATATCGCAACGCGTTGCTACTTTCTCACAACGCGTTGCGGCAATACGTTATGACCCTTACGGCTTGTGGACCTTCGCAACGCGTTGGAAAACTCGCATCGCGTTGTGAAGCTCTCAACGCGTTGTGAAGGCTTACAACGCGTTGTGAGTTTTGCAACGTGTTGTGGGTCTATTTTGGCCTTCACCGCAAAGCGTTGTGAAATTTCGGCAACGCGTTGCTACTTTCTCGGAAAGCGTTGCGGTAATATGTTATGGCCTTTATGGCTTGCGATACGCGTGAACAAAATTAACCAAGCACGAAAACAACAAGTGATTCGGTCATGATTAAGTTACAGAAAGTGATCAAAGATGAATGCATGGCTTGGGTAATTGGGAATTCACGACAAAATCACTTCCATAAGCGTCTGATGCGATTGGATAGAAATACTTTATTTCAATCAAAATTCTGATTTAACAGAAGTTTAAAAGGTTTCTTCTTATCGTGTCCAAACACTGTGGTTCTCAAATATGATCCAGCCAGAGATGGGTACAATGTGTGGCTGCTTCGCCGAATTCCGCAAGGTCCCTGCCCGTGCATTGCCGCTCCAACAGTGGGCAGATCAAGAGATGCTCTATCATATTGCCTGCGTTGCTATTCCACAACCACAGACAGCGTCCTGATCCACATCCAGACAACCCACTTCTGCAAGAAATATCATACCCTGCAGACTGTGTTAATTTGATCAAGCAACACTCTAGAAGATACTTCAATATCGACGCCTTAATCCCATTTAAGGGTGGGCGGTTCAAAGAGTCTAAAAGCTTAGCTATAAGACGTCACATGATACGTACGAAAACAATTTGTTATTTAGGATCGTATTCCTGTCACGGACGCTCAGTTTTCTAAAGGCTTTATATAAATCGACAGGTAATACAATATTCCAAAAATAGTAGCACATTGACCGCCGTGTTTGTATATTAAATGGACCTGCTGATATTCTAGCTCAACTTGGTTTACCTTGTAAGTAGAGCCGGTGTCATATAATACAGCGTCCGTGTGGCAGTGTCCTACCACCCATCTGCCTATTGTGTTCTCCATTGAGTACTGTATGCATCGTTTGTTTCAGCACTGTACCCAAATGGTCTCGTCTACAAGGTCACGGTTTATTCCGTACATGTTGCTATGGTAGCTAGGGCACTCTCTCATGGGGGGGCACTCAGTTTCTTTACACCGGTGTGGACTGTTACTTAACCTCTGTGCTCCACTTTCTACTCTTAGACTGTAGTTGATTGGTTAAATACAAGACATATTAATCTGAGTAGCCAATAACAATAAAGTTTTGTCTGAATATATCAGCTCAAATCTCTTCAACCCTACCACCGTTCATACAATGCTGCTGTTCGGTTGGATAAATGCTATAGCTGCCTTTCTCGCCAATCAGCACTGAGTACTCATTGGGTTCATTGACAGGTATCTATTGCATGCTAAATATGGACTAATCAGGATGAGTAAAGACTTAAAGGCTGACTCAGAGATTTTCCGATGAGGGTGCGCTCAATTTTCAAGCAAATCGATTTTTTTTTGCATATATACATATGCTTGTTCATACTAATCATTGTGTGAAATAACTAAGTTCAAATCGAGGTCCTTCATATAGAAAATGACAACTTTGTTATGAATTCGGGATCCGGAATTTTTCTTATACACGGTATCCAATCCCACTGTTATACTGTGCATGTGACTGTGCATAAATGTTTACTGCATGAAAACGGAAAATCCGATTCATTTTAGTTGCCTGGGATATCGCTATTTGATCAACTACATAAATCGTTGGTATTTAGACTCAATTTGGCTCCGCGTTTCAAGCATGTCATAGTACACGACCTTTAAGAAGCTATTACTGACACACTGTCTCTATAATAATAGAGACACATTACTAAATGTAAGGGGGTTTTATATATGTTAATAGTCAACTTTTTAATCTCATAATGTGATAAGAGTGTGATAACCATTAGGGCATAGTACAGAATTGCTTTTAATGACTCTGTATAATTTCGTGAACTTCAGTATGCCTATGTTATCCCGTTGACCTACCGTCATCAAGTCATTGGGAGGTGAACTTTTGAATTAAATTGTACGCACAGGAAGATCATTTCAGGTAATTAGTTTAATTGAATCTATCTATTTATTTGAAAGTAATATGACTATATTTGCAATATAATGTAGGACGTGAAATACTCGCGCTCAGGAAAGCGAGAGTTTTAAGAGAACACATCAGAATTTGACATGGAGAAATGTGGGTCTTACCAAGCCTTTTTTTGTAAAAACCAGGGGGCGATTATCACCCCTCGAGAATTTGTATAAAAGTTTGTGATTTTGGTACCAAATAATAGCTATGGTCCTCCCTCTTTCCATTAATGGTCAAATAAGTACCAACATACCTAGTATGGTGTCATAATTGAATTGCGCGTTTTTAGCCGCATTTACAAACTCAAGCAAATACTCAATCTTACCCCAAATGTCATTTATGACCTTATTGCACTCGCACGATGATATGTGATAGTTCCTGCAAAAATAAAATCAATTATTCATAAATAATATTAAGGTGAATTAACTATTATCAGGGCTTCAGATAGGTATCAAAATAATAATGCCTACATTTTCCTGGCATTTTTAAAATGCTAAATTCAACCATACTTTAAAAGTGCAACGAGAGATTTTGAGGCATCCATGTAAGGTGCAATAAGTAGTGCTTTCATATAGATCAGACACTCAAAAGATATCTTACCTTGTATTTGGTACAGAAATGTCTTAAAAGTGAAAATAAAAGGTGATTTTATATGCTTATATTTCAATATAAAACATAGGCTGAATTTCCTATTTGTACCAAAGAAATAATTTTCAGTTTAATCCTTTCAGATGGGGATATTTTTGATAGAAAACTTTACACCAGTGCAAAATCAGAAGGACCTGTCAGGATAAGCAGAGAGAAGCGCCCTCAATAGTTGTACCTAGGCTGATGAATTGTCATGTTTTGCGATATTTCGTGTACATAGACTCGGTTCTTCATGAGGTATTCATTTTTCCTCTAAATTGCTAACCACTAAAAATTTAAAAAAAGGCCAAATTGTAAGGGGGTTTGAGTTCTAAGTAGTAACCCACACTATAACTTTAATAACGATACATTTCACAACCCTCACTTGAATTTTAGATTCCTGATATTTATGCACAGGTTTTGATTGAATGATCAAGTTTTCTTAACAGAAGTGGTCCATTTGTTATGGTTCAAAGCTCACGAAAATCCTGTTGGACTATTACATATATAATTCTTGTTTTGTTCATGAATAACATACAAGGACTTCTGGTATAACAATGTACTTTTGATGCTGGTAGAGTAGCACACACTATTGGCATTATATTACTATGAGTTAAATAATCTCTCCCATGGCGCAGTTTAATACCTTTCATTCACCTTGCAATTAGCAATACACCATGTTTTCTTAGTGCATGATTATGATACCAAACATGCCATGGTCAGCTCTTGTTAACATGTGCGACACCGTCAAGGCTACTGACTCAGCCTTGGTAGATTAGCATACATTGCCTCATAGTGATGGGGAGGTTTTGTGCTCTTCTTTTCTTTTTTGGCACCCTCGGTGGAGAAATTGTTTAAATGAACCCTTCCCCCCCCCCCAGACAGGGAAATCCCCCGCCACTTACAGGTAGATAGATATTATTATCAATACCCATAAGCATAATAAGTCTCTTCCCGTTCTTGTGGGGGGGGGGGGGTGGTTTGTATCATAAAATTCGATTTCCCGCCTACACTTAATTCCTGCTAAAATGCATTTTCTTCAGAATATGAACATTTCTTGGTTTCCAACAGTTCAGGATCATAAATGTCACATTTAAGTTACCTGATTGTAAAAAAGGGACCAGATAATTGCAATGTCAAAACTTGAGGGCGCTTCTTCTCTGCTTAATCCTGTCGGTCCTTTTCACATTTTAGGGATTTAATCCTCGTTGCACTTTTACCACGAAAGTATTTTTGAATGCCTCAAAAGTTGAGTTAAATCGACCTCGAATATTACTGGTCTCGCATCGGGCGAAGCGTGGACGGAATGCCGCATGTTGCGGGTAAGGGAGCATGACACGAATAAAAAAAAAAAAGCAGAAGATCTCTAGTAGTCAGTATAGTTTCCTCCAAACAGATCAAACCGAATGCAAGGTTTACGCAATGTGATGAATTTTGTAGTGTTCAAATAGAAGTTTAACCTCTACTACTAGTACTACAAAATATTTTTGTACTCGCTCAGAGTAAATGATGCTCATTACTTTATCTCGAGACCGTTTACTCCTAAAATGTACTCTTTATTTTTTTAAGGTTTTAGGTACATGGATGACCCCAGGGATCTCCAATCAACTTGCAAGAGCTAACACTTCTCCGACTGATTCAGCTAAGTCGTTTCCAACAAGCCTATCGATAAGCCGCAGACTCACATACAGCTGGCAACATGTCACCACAAGCGACAACTGCTGATGGTAACGCCAGTATAAACCCAGGTAAGAGGCGGGTTTGTGCAAATCCGGTGTAAATAAACTGAGTGTCCTCCATGCGAGAGTGTCCTACCTGACCATAGCAACATGTACGAATAAACCGTGACCTTGTAGATGAGGCCACTTGGGTACAGTGTCTGAACAATGAGGCGTACAGCACACAATAGACAGATGGTGGTAGGACATTCAGTAATATACAACGGGTTGCCTACGTACGCGTAATACGACAGAGGTCAAGGGAGTACAGGAACGCACCTTTCATGGTGTACGTATTAAAGGCTGCTCAGAGATTTCCAAAAAATTTTTACCTTTTGTGTTATATATTAAAATAGGCAACTAGAACTGATATAGTCATCTAAAATGTTACATTCCAAAGTTTGAAGAGGATCGAATGTTTTTCATTTTGATGCAGTAACATTTATAGTAAAGACCCGCAAAGTAACGCATCGTGTCTAAATACCCCCATAATTTCCAAACCATTGTCTATGCACAAAACATAAACTGATATCAATAGTCTATTTTGTTCTGCAAAGTTGACACCTTTCTTGCTCCACTTGTGATCATATCGCCAACACAATGTCCATTTTACGAAAATGTGTCACATTTCAAAGTGCCACTGAGACATTATCAAGGTTTCAATACACACCATGCATCAGGCCATGCATTAGTGACACACACTTCACGGAAAGAAATACGTCTTTCCGATGGAATCAATATGGCTATCCTTTATTGTAACTTTTAAAAATGGGGATTTCTTATAATGGGTCATGTGTTGGCAATATTGACCATGGGCAAGAATGGTACTCAAAATTTACGGAAGAAAACGGACTTTTGATTACATTTATGTTTACGTCAAGACCATGGTTTGTAACCTATGAGGGTATTTAGACATGTTGCGTTACTTTTGGTTGGGGGGTATTATAACATACCATAGGATAATAAAATAACGAAAAATTCCGGTATCCGGAATTTTCCGAATAAATTTGGTGATTTTCTACATGAAGGACGTCGATTTAAGCTTAGTATTTTCACACAGTGGTACTTGTGGACCAAGCTTATGTACTGTATCACTTTTAAGGCACTAACGGTGATTTTCTTGACCAGGATTCCAGCAATACAATAAACTCGATTAAAACATTTTTTTTTTTTGGTTTTGTTGAGAGTATGCTTGTAATCGTAAACTGCAAAAAGCCTGCCAATTACGGTAAAATGAATACCTTAGACAAGGTAGGCGAATTCGGAATATTACAATTGCTGTAGTTCAACTACTATCGTAAGACCGTCCGACGCTGTAACAATCGATTGCATTTCGGCCCTTCAATGTCTGTGCAAGCATGAACTCATTTTATGGAATATTAACCGGGAGGCTCAGGCTTGCAAAGTAAGCGGAGACCCTCTCATGGTCTGTGGTATAAGCGACTGGTAATGGAGACTAATATCTCTCTGAGTCAACCCAATGTATATTTTGAATGCTGTTATCAGTGGATAAAGTCTAAATAAGCGTGGAATCACTAGATGCCTAAACCGAGTCTGAAACTATCCCATATGCTCTATAATTTAATTATACTTAAACTCGTCTGTTTTGCTTGTTTGTTTTTGTTTGTTTGTTTTTGTTTGCGCACTTACACCAACACTAAAATGCAGATTTCCTATATTATGAACACAAACATTTACTAAGACTTTTATTTAAATGCTATTATGAACTTGTCGTACGAATTGAGTCAATAGAGCACTTCTTCATGCTGTCCCATGTCCGTACCACCAATCCACAAGAAAACTTAGTTACATTCAGCAACGAACGGCGTTGTTATGTCTCAGTGAGACAGCAGGTCACGCTGGCATGCTTTATTTTCTTTTTCACATGAAAACAATGGTGCAGCGCTGACCTCTCCAGTTGGTAGAAAAGGTTTGAAACAACTTCGTTTTAGGGGCTCGTAAATACGTTGTTTCATTTTACAAATATTGCAGAAATGTTGCTAAAAGTCTACTTCATACCTCAGATGGTATAATTATAATTATAATTATATTTTTGGGGTTGAAAAACAAGGATAAAAAGTAAAAAAAAATCGTGTTTGAATAATGCGTGGTCTTGACAAATTCAGGAGCCCGGCCACACATCATTTTAAAGTTGACCAAATCATAAAGGGACATCTTATCTGTAAAAAAGTCTGTGCACGTGAAGCTGTATCTGTTTTGAGAAAGCGAAGACCACGGTTAGTTCATAGATTGCCAGTTTGAACATGAATTCCCCTATACTTTAACATGGCGAAAAACATCACTGATTTGCACTACAGACCTGTGTGGGGCAAGGAAGCGTGTCTTTTGTGTTTGTGCAAATCCATGCCTTCTGACCTCGTACAACAATTTCTACGGTTATCAATTGTGTCACTGTGACCTCAGGACTGACTGGTCTTGTTTGGTCGATACTGCATCAACCGCCTCTATAACGTATTGACCCTCATTCATGCAAAGATTTCAGTAGCCTTGTTCAAGGCTGTTGTGCCGAAACACCCGGGTGCCGAAGTTCCCTCCTCTCAGAACTGCCGAAATACCGGGGCATTCGGCAAAGGAGAAGGGAAGTGGAAAATAACGCGCTGTTGATGTGTAGAGCACGTGTTTACGCAATATTAGTGATTTTATGGACAATACTACAATGAAACTCGTTAAAAATCAGGCCTTTGGCAATTAGGAACAAGCATGTATGTAGTAGTAGACGTGAATACGATTTGTAAAGCCAAAAAGCACCCACATAGACCCATATGAAGATGAGTTCCCGTGTCCGTTTAGCAAGGTTGCCGAATTCGGAAACAATATATACGTTATATGCATCGATATACATGGCTTCCATTGAAGGTCCCCTTTATTGATTATGAGGGCTATTAGGGTTGCAACACGGTTTAGGTTTTAGTGTTAGGATTGGGGTTATATAGGACTAAGATTACGGTTAGGGTTATGGATAAGTTTTAGGGATTGCAGTAGAAGTCGTTTATGTATGGGTTTGGGTTAGGATTAAGGTTAATGTTTGGTTATTAGGGTCCTGTGAGTACAAACATTTATAGAGGATTAGTCCTACGTGATTTTCTACTTGACAAGTAGGGGTTACGCGATTTTATTTTTTTTTTCTGATCGAGGGGGTCATGTTAAATTTATTATTCAGTAAACCAAGTACTTATATCAGCAGTAAATCATATGATTATGTACATAATTGTGTGTGGGAGTAGGGTTCAGTATGGGATGTAACTTTACATTGGTGGGTATGTTTCAATTTCAATCTTTCAATTTCTCCGGCCCCTTCCTTGTAAATAATGAACGGTCCCTAAATTGTTAGTTTAAAGCTAATCTTAGCCTGTCGATTGACAGAAGAACGTAGTTACATCCAACAACCGCTCGCTGTAATAAAGATTCCCTCTGCGCCGAACTAATGGGATAACCCATTGTTTCGGCAAGTAACCCTGCAGTTCGGCAGGGTAATGACGTAGCCCGTATTTTCGGCATGAACACTTGCCGAAACACCGGCGTTTCGGCAGATACCCCTGCCGTACGGCAAGGTCATCTGCCGAAAGACCGGGCGTTTTGGCGCAGCAAGGCGCTCTACCAACCAACATGTTTCCTTGCCTATTCATTAATGTTATACTTCGGTAACGAGATTTGCTCATAAAGCTCGATTCTGAGGGAAAGAAACATTGTTTTTAGGTGTAAACATACTTCATGATTTCTATATAGTAGGACTCAACTGTTTTTTTTTTTTAAGAACAAGTTTAGTAGGCTTACTCTTTTTCAATTCCAGGTATATATTAATTCTCTTTCTTCCCTCTTGTCTACATAGATTTCAACGAAGCCGACGACTCGCGCACAATACCGCCACTCGAATATAGAATAGTGCTGGTTGGTCGTTCTGGTGAAGGGAAGACTTCGACGCTTAACACCATATTTGGTCAGAGGGTTTTTGAAGCGAAAGCATGTGCAGAAGCGGTAACTGCCGAATGCCAATCTCATAAAGATACAATTGAAGGGCGAAAGCTCTTTGTCGTAGACACACCAGGACTCTTTGACCCAAGTAGATCTAATGATGAGATTAAGCCCGTGATTTTGAAATTCATAGGTATTACATCCCCAGGTCCCCACGCCATTCTTTTAGTAATGAAAGTAGGTAGGTTTACGGACGAAGTTGGCAAAACCTATGAGCACGTACGTGATTTGCTAGGTAACGAAGGTCATCAGTATACCATTCTAGTTCTAACTGGAGGGGATGATCTGGAACATGATGGCATAAAGATTGAAGATTACTTAAGAACGGCACCCGAAGGTTTGAGAGAGATTTTAAATGATACTGGTCAGAGGTGAGTGGGTTTAAAATACCGATCGGAAAGAAGACGATGCTAGAGCAGTTAGTAGTTTGCTACGTCAAATCGACGAGGTAATTAAGGAAAACAAGGCAGATGGTACGAGTCCGGAACTTATAATGCAGCCGACGCGCTCTCCGAGAAAAAGAGCGCGAAGAAAGAGAGGCAATTATGAGGAAAAAAGATGAAGAAATGGCCAGACTCAGAGCTAAGCTAGAAGAGAAGAAAAGTGAAGTAGAAGAGCTCCAAAAGATAACTGAGCAAAAAGAGCAGGTTTTAAAACAGCAAAACCAGGCATTGATCGCAGGGCGAAAAGGAAACGAAATTATGAAGAAAACACGAAAACTTTAAAAGCCAATTTTGAAAGTGATTTGATTAAAGTCAGGAAGAAACTCGCCAAAAAATTAATGATAATAAATAAACTTGATGTTTCCCAACCTTGGTTTACAAGCAAGTTGAAAGGAGTTGGCAAAAAAACTTAAACAGATAATTGGTCTGTGAAATCCCCAAACAGGTTCAAGATTGGTTAAATCCAGAACTTTGGTCATCGGGGATGTTGTACAATAGAACCATAAACGTCTAACGCGAACGCATAATATTTACGACTGCCTATTGAAAATCTTGTCACAGGGGGATGATTTGATACCATTGCGTCGTAAACCCTAAATGCCATTTTTTGCCACTTTCACAAATCACGGAGCGGACCCCTCCTTGTGTTTACGGGGAAAGTGCCCCTTGATCTAACAACACAAAATACCGCTACCTTTTTTTTGTGATGATCGCCATGTTGCTAGTCATTCCTCTAGGGACGTAAGGAATATTTAACAATAATTTTACCGTTTAGCGCTAAAAGTTATATTAATTAGGTTTATAAAATCGTAGAAAATCTCGAAATTTCCTCTAACATTTACACCTTCGTGGGCAAGTTCTCCCACACTCCCTTACAGTGTGAAGGGAAGCTTAATTATTGTTTTTATTCAGTGAGAGCCAATTACGACACATCAAAATCATAACAACAATCGCTCTCGCAATCTCAATGTTCACTTCTGATCCAATGAAAGCTTAGGAGAAATCACAAGGGGCGCTCGAACCACTTTTAAACCTGAGCGATTACACCTTCACTGTCACATGATTAACAGTTTGGTAGTAGTCGCAAAAAAAGTCGGAAATAAAATAGTTCCTACAGATCAGAATTATAAAAATATCAAAATCAGTTTTTTTGGCATGTCTATAACAAGTGCAAGTATCCTAGCATACCCTAATAAGTGGCAAGACCAAAAGCAACTATAACTCTTTAAAATCATTCAACATAGTTTCTAACTCATCAAGTCCTCAAAATGAAAACGTCTAAATTGATTTGTGAGCTATTATGTATAGGATTCACAGTTTTTTTTCTACTGGTAGTAAAACTGCAGTTTTAACCATGTTTTTCCACTTGGACAGAATCCTTTTAATTTAGCAGCTCCTGCAAGTATAAGTGGCATTCATAGACTTAAAGTTGCATTTCGTGATCCTCAACCTCCTCCCCCAACGAAAAAAATATCATCTGAACCGTTGGCCTGAGTATAGTATGTGTGCCTAATCTTATGTGCAAATTCGATCTAAACTTGAAGAAATTCGTAATTTTTTGTATTTAATAACACAGTGGTCTATGGAGCACGTGATACAACATTTGCTCATGCATTAAAACGAACCGTCAGAATCAACAGTGCCGTGAAACATAAACCAAAATTAAGGCAATAGATGCACCTAATAAAGACCAAAAAAATAATATTTCTAGTCATTAAAGATGTGTTTTATTGTTTTCATATTAATTGACCTAATTTGATGAGTCAAAACTGTCAGAGGAAAGTTTTTTCAGTTTTTGCTGTCATTTTGTGTGACCAAACCCGATACCTTGGGAATTTTAAGTGTGTAATATTTAAATAATAAAAGTTCTTTTTAACAGTCCAGCCGGTCATTTCTTGTAGGTTGGCAGACCTTTTGTACTTGTTCAAAACTGAAAAGTGCAGAATGGTGGCATTGTCTTTACAAAGGACATCGCCGGATAAGGTGAGAAGGAGGGCCCTCTATAATCATCATCAATTATATTTCACCATCAAAGTTTGGTGTTGGTGTTTTACAACTATACTCGATAATCTGAGATGTGACACCGTAACATTTTTGGAGGTGAAAAATCAATGAGGCGCAGGGAGGGACTTCTGTTATCATGTAGATTGTGAGGAATGTTAAGGCCTGACATACACTATTGTGCATTTTCATACATGAAGAAATTGTATTTAGTGGCAGTTGAGTGAGTTATATGACGGGAGTGTCCTCCAAGATAACCCGATGGCACGTGCATATGAATTCTTTCATTTCCCTCTCCGACTTAATTTAATAGGTCCAAACTCCAGGGGGACGAACGCGAATCGACTATACTTTATATGTACGCAAGTGTTTTATCCCCCAAAATGAGGGAACAAGTCTGATAAACTTGAGGGGCCAGGCTCCCTGGAAAAAGCAAATGCTTAGAGAAATGATCCATTTCTATGGCCATTTATTCTTTTAAAATTAATGAAGAAACAGGAACATGTTGCATAGGGGCCTTGTGTTAGGAGCTTGTAAAGTGATACGAAGACTTTTGTGCTTCATGAGGTACCACAGAGGCTCTATGAAACAGTCCTCTATAACACTACCCAAATAACCTATCGCTTAATAGCTGTAAGCTTAGGCTTATATAACCGTCATCACAATCGAGCAGACGTTGGTAGAACATGGCCAAGGTAGGGCTAAACGAACGCGCTATTATATCAAATCCCATGGCGCACTGCAATAGATTCATTCATCATTATATGGATTCAAATACACCCAGTGGGTTTTAGTATGAGTTCTGCTACCCAGAACACGCATGGTCAGCTGTGTTAACATTGCCTTCCAAGACTACTCAACTGAGCCATTGGTAGATTGGCTGCCTTACCTCATAGTGATATTGCGGCAAGGTATGTAAAGGTGTTGTGTTTTTGGCAAGTCCATTCGTATTCAGACCACTCAGAAAACAAAAATGAAAAAATAAGGTCTTTCCCCCCGCAAGAACAGAATGCCCTCACTATATGTTGATAAATAATAGGCACATCCTGTAAGCGGCATGTGTCTTTTTTTGGGGTGGGGGGTGGGGTTTTCATATTTGGAAATGTCATACCCATTGACGCCTGTATTATCATTTCACATAAAAGCGACTTTTTGGGAATTAATGTAAAGTGGAATATTTGGGAAAACCAGCAAAAGCATGTGGCTTTATAATGCGGAACGTTTCAAATTCATCTGTTCTCATAAAAACCATAGAGGGCGTCCTTCAGTCCTTATCCGGCGATGTCCTTCCTTGAATTATGACCAATAGAATTAGGTAACAAGTACTTCGCTTACAGATTTTTTTTCGTATTCCTCCCTCAAATCCTCCCCCCCCCCGGCGTAAGCAATGACCTCTCCCTTAACAGGCTCTGCAGAAAAGAAAGTCAATTCGATTTGAATAAGCTTAAAATATGTAGTAAAGTACAGCAATGTTCCTAAGAATCTCCGAAAGAAATGGCTAAGTTGTAACAGAAATACATTGTATTTTACATAAAGTTGGAATAAAACATTTTTTCCACTTTTTATGGGATGATTCTTACAGTGTGAGTTATTTAGGATATCTAGGTGAATATCGCCACACTACTTAATTTATCAGTCTCTTCCGAACAGATCACCATGAACTTAGTTCACAATTAACCCTTTACCAACCTTTTCCTTAGCCTGAAAGCAAAAGGGGGTATTTGAACAGCAGATTTAATGATTTTTGTTACAATTTGTTCACATCAGTCAGTTTTATTACAGGTAACATATTTTGGGTGATTTAAAGCAATAACAGCACATTTTTTGAAGAGCGCCCCCAATTTTTAAAAAATGAAATTTTTGCAGAGTTATGTTCGTAATTGTCTATGAAACTATACCTGCGAACGAGAATGCTAAAAAAAAGCGTATTATCATAAAATAAGCAATTTTGTAATTATAATTGGGATCCCAGATTGTACTTAACGGCAGAGCTGGAAATGCTAAGTTTATCTCCGTCCACGATGAAATAGTGCCACTTCAAAGAAAATGACCTCTAACTTGACTTGCCTGAACCAATAAAACAACTAATGGATGAGAATAGACAAGACATGGCGGCCATATTCCCGGCTATTTCATATTGGAAGGCCGTTTCCAGTAGCTGTTGAATTATTATCGGAGATCTCCGATATTAATTATTCTAATTACAAAATTCCTTCGTTTGCGACACATAGACATTTTCGAGCTTAACCATTCACAGGTATAGTTTACTAGCCAGTTACCAATACAACCGTGTAAAACTCTCAACATTTTGAGATATTGGGGGCGATCTTCAAAAAAATGTGCTATTATTTCTTTAATGCATCGAAATGTTCAATAGTACTGTTTTAAATGTCAATCAGTCACTAACTAATATCGAGTATGGCAACCCCTGGCATGAATCAGTGCGTCAAGACGTCGCGGCATACTGTCCACAAGGTTGTTTTTGATGTCAATGGGCAGAGCGTCCACTCATCGGTCAGAGCCTGAGCTAACTCCTGTAGAGTTTGAGGAAGATTGTCCCTGTAATAATGATAATATAGTGTAATTGATGGCTCGGCATAAGACATCCCAGGCATGCTCTACAGGCCGTATCAAAAAGGAAGTAAACAGTCATAAACAATCCTAATTAAAAGAAAATTTATGATGTATTTGGCATACTTGATTACAGCAATTAGTATCCAGATATCTTTTCTTCATTGAGTGCAAAATCATTGGAGTGTGACAATCGATGAAAAAATTATGGCTATTTCCGCAAACCAAAGACAAATGGTGTTGTGCAAAGTTAATCAAATCATAGCATTACAATTCAGTACTTTTGATATGTTAAATCTGTTCCTCGAATCACTTACACTTAATACCCCACATTTCCTCTACTTCTTTGGATGCACACACCTGCCTTCTTCAACATGGCGTTCACAGCTCTTCTAATTAAGGCTCGGTCCTGTCTGACAATATCAACCTCTGCCGTAAAAACTATGGTTGAGTAGTTGGGGGACGTAGTGAACAGATCTTATGAGTGTGCAAATCCGGATAAAATTGTGAATTTTGGTACACAAGTAACTTATACATTGATATCAAAAAATTGATGGAAAGGCATTTGCACACCCTTTCATGGCCCCCTGCTTGGAATTTCAAGGTTACACACAGGGGAACTTTTTGAAAATGTCGATTGTGTGAAAAGCACACCATGACATTTGTCTGGTTACAAAGAGTCCAAAAAAGGTGTCGTTTATACTACCTGTGACTTATAGTTGATGGAATTTGTGTAAAAAACTGTAAAAATGGTAAAAAAAGTCATTTTGGTTGTACAGGGGGCAAAAATTAAAAAAAGGGGCCTTCAAATTTTGTAAAATTGTGGTTCAAATTGTGGGTTTAGCTCATAGAATGAAATATTAGGAATAGTTTTGACTATCTAAGTGTCGGTTATTTAAAAAAAATGGCGAAAAAGGTCAAAATGCTATGGCAGCTATTGGATTCTATTGACATGTGACTATTTTGTTGGATAACGTGACAACTGAGCATAAACATATAATGGCAAACTATCCTTATTTTAATCCTTTTAAGCTAGGGAACAATTTGCACCACATATTAACTGAATTAAAGCAAACTTTTAACTTTTGACCCATGTTCAAACCAAAATAGACTTTTTCACTATTTTTACAGTTTTACCCATAAACTCCGGAACTATAAGCATAGATAGAGTAAACTATACCTTTTTGGAATCCTTGTGAACAGACAAACACCATGGTGTGCTTATTAAACCATTCAGAACATTTGAAATTTTACCCTGTATAACCTTGAAACCAAGCTGGGGCCATTAAGGGGGGTTGGCAAGTGCTTCAATCAATTTTTGGATTATTCAAGGCCTAAAGGTCTGGTTGCAAAAATTCACCAATTTTATCCGGAAGCGCACACTCTACACTCAGTCCCTGCTAGAGGTGTCCCCATGAGAAAACATCTAACGGAGTCAGATCAGGAGATCGTGGTGGCCACTCAATTGATGGTTCAGGGCAATAGCACGCAATTACACCTGTAACTACAATAGTAAATACCTGAACTACTCAATAAATTAAAAATGATAAAGAAGGCGCATCGTTGCGAAAAGCAAGCGATATATAAGACCACACATTTTGGGTAGGGTCTACACAAAATCCGTACAATTAATTATATTCTTCAAATCAAACCCACTTTTGCAAGCATGGTGAGACGAGATACGTTGCAAAGTTATGATTTTTTCAGCGTGTTCAATACGGTATTTTGCTTACATTCTTTGGCTTTCTGCAAAAATTAAAATTCGTTTTTACTTTTAATACAGTGCTAATATTGATCACCATATTAATGAATACAATAACGCCCTAGAGGGTGATTTGAACATCCCATAATGCATTGTAGTTGTGCCTATATGTACTGTACTAAACATATGTCAGTACTTGAGGATTAAAAGTGTTCATGAGAAGAAGAAGAACCACAGGACATTTCATGATCATGCTTAAAGTACAAGTACTAAATGAGTTTAAAAGTCAGAGTTTAGAATGTGTTAAGAATAGGATTTTTGTGGGATTACATGACCTATTAAGTGACTTTCCCAAAACCAATGCATTGCATTCTGGATTGACTCAATACACCCTCTGATAATGCCCTGAGTTCAAGCAGAGATAATGTTCCATTTTTTTCAAATTAGGTCCTAAGAACGTGGGGATTGTCACCGTCGAGGGCGCCATAACACTGTGTTAATAATAACTGTATAGGCCTGTCGATGAGGATGTTTACGGAATTGCGGTATTTTTTGCGCAGAATACGATGTGACCTATTAATCCAAAGTTGGCAGTCTTGGTGCGAATAACGCCACCAATCTGCTGGAAAATAAATAATAAGAATCAATATCTCCTTATTGATAAAATCGAATGAACTAACAACATGGTCCAGTAACCCTCATTTAGATAACAGAAATAATATTACAAACAAATTGATACGCCCCTTTATTTGCCCAAGAAGTAGAAATGACGTGCGTGTGTACTGATTCATGCCAAATCGGTTATTGCCTTTTATTGTTACTAAACATTAAACTGATCAACGTTCATCCAGGGTTGAAGCTTAAGTCTTTGTCAGCTCATGGACTTTGCCTCCTTCATATCCTGCACGTATACACCCTTTAGGTAAATCATTCGAATAGTCATCTATGATAACATATCAATAAAATTATTTTGCACCAGGTGGCGTTTAACTTAAAGCTGCATTTCGTAATTCTGCTACATTTCGTTTCTGGGTCAATATATCCCTTAAATCCCTAAATGCCATTGTTTGCCAAAAAAACAACCAACAAATACCGCTACCTCCTTTTTTGCGGTGATCGTCGAGAAAATAATAAAACTTAAGCAGAAAATATTGGAATATACAGACAAGATTTGTCACACTTTGAGTACGGCGGAGAAATGTGTCTTGTATCAGGAAATGATCCTTTAACATAAATATTTTCATTTTTGAAAACGATAAATATTTATTTCTTGGCATTAAAATCTTCATTTAATTATAAATAATACTTGTATTTTATGTTAATGGTTGACGAGGTTTCTCTAACGGAATGAAGCGCAATACTATGATACGTTTTAGTCCTTAAAATGCCAAAGTAGTGTGACGGGCTGTCTCTGAGAACTATAATGATTAATTAGCGTCTAGGACTAATTAAAAAAAGTCCCAACAAAGAAAACAACGTCCTTACAAGGCTCGAATACGTTCCATAATGATAATACAGAACCATACATATCATCGAAATAGCTTATTTCCTAAATTTAAGATTTCGTTCTTGTCATGCATTTTGGTGTCAAATGTATCGCAGGTCCAATAGACCACTTTCCATGATCGGACAGAATTTACAGTTTTCATTCCAATTTTCTTGCATAAAAAATGAATATACACGTGACGCTATGCACACATACATTACTTTGGCCAACGCTTCATGTGATAAAAAATCTCATTTGTTTTAATATCAGGCTGTGCATCAAGAAATACCCTTTAGTTAAACCGAGTTATTTTCTGATAATCTCAGAGCGTAAACGTGGTTAGATTATGTAAGTTCATAGTTCGAAATATCCGTATATCGCTGTGTCACATCGCTTTATCCCGAATTTTATCAATACAACTACTGTTAGTTGCTGCTCGGGTAATTTCAACCGGTGAACATTCGTCACATATTATAATAAGGAACCTTAAGGTATGATGATATTTTTATAAATAAGAAGCAATACTTTCTTAACACTAAGATTTAGTAGAAATACA
Organism: Ophioderma brevispina; assembly: GCA_023653785.1. Lineage (NCBI taxonomy): Eukaryota > Metazoa > Echinodermata > Ophiuroidea > Amphilepidida > Ophiodermatidae > Ophioderma > Ophioderma brevispina. The sequence goes on from JAMKCH010076317.1 coordinate 36,748, forward strand.
GTAGTAAATTCAACAGCTAAGGCAAACAGCTGCCGATAATTAAACATTAAATTAACACTACTGGATGATATCTAATGCGTTCGTATATTAACATAACAATATAGTGTCTTTCGCATAGTGATCAATAGTTAAATAAATTGGTGACGGGTAACTTATACTCTCTGCCAGAATTGTTCAGAGTTATTTACCGTGCGCCGAGCGTGACATGCGTCAACACGGAAGTGAATGCCGATTGGCTTTGAGTTGGTGGGTTGGCCTCCCCATTGGTTAATCGCGCATGAGGCTACCCATTATAGTCTCCGCCTCTTTTATGTAAATATTGCGGCGCGCGCGTTGCCGACCTTTGAAGGATTCTGACAGCAAGTGTAAACCTGGGTAATGTGACCCTCTTTACGTGTGTAAGTTTTTTCAATCAGTTACAGCATGCAATTGCCTTATCACGCCTGATTGAGCGCGAATTTTAAAAGCACAAGCCCTGCAGATGCTCACGCATACTGCCGGACAGTGCTTTGTTCGTTGCCCGACGTTGACGTCACATGTCAATTCATCTATACATACGCCAAGTTCACCTGATATTTTCGTTATTCTCTGCATGACCAAACCCCATATTAGTTGGGGGCCATGTGTGTTCCCGCGGGCCTTGAATGTTTATATTTTCCGTTCTCTACGGGAACTTGTTAAATATGATGTGATTGAGCCAAAAAGTGACGGTGCCAATTTTTTCGAGCATATGTTCAGCATTTTCCATGCAAATCAAATGTGACGTCATAATTCCAAATTAGAATATACCAGTACTCCCATAAAATCAACCGATTAGCTTCCTTTTATCATTTTATAACACAGTCAAAATGTTAAAGATAATCAAAACATGCAACATTCCAGCAATAAACTAATATTCAAGATGGCGTCAAAATATTAAAATTATTGAAAATGCGGCATATTGGGCCAAAATAATCATTAATATGAGGAAAAAACACACATATATTTTCAAGGGCCATCAGAAACTCTTACCAAGCATTATCTTGCTTCACATCGTGGATGGTTGCCAAAATGTCCTCAAAAGTTCTACCAACATGGCAAACTCGTGAATAAATTCACAGTTTGATTGTGTGGAAGAAAACTCGTAATTTTATTTTAAGGGCATCGTAAGCTCTTGTCAGGCATATATTTCATATAATCTTTCCTTAATTCCAAGATGTCAGCCAATATAGACGTCTTCAAATGTCGTTAAACTTTACAATTTACCATCTGGATATATTTAATTATAATATCCGAAAATCTCGAAAAAGTACGAATTTAAGTATGAGATAATATGACCTTGACAATTAGAAAATCATGTCTGGTATATTGTGGTTTGTTAACATACTTTAAATGAAAAATTATGGCAATATGCCTTCCGTTTAAGTTCTTTAAACCTACCAAATTAGCATGTTTTTGTTATCACTTGACCAACATCTTGAAATTTAAAGCTGATAACAAATAAAGTAATATTAATATAAATATCTAGTGATCAAATACATATCTCATACCCTAATCTATATTTTATAATAATTTTGGATGATACATAATAAATTATAATACAGACATAATGGTAATTTGTAGGTTTGAAAAGTATAAATCGGCAGACGTATTGGTCACCATCTGGGATTTCTCCATTGTTATCAAAACAGAAGTGCCAGACACGAGTTTTTAATGGTCAAGGACATAATCTTACACTTTATTATACACGTTTTGTAATATTTTTAAACGATATAACCAAACAAATTACATATAATATGTAATTTTAAGGTTTTGTCATTAAATGCGGCCGTTTTGGCTGCCACCTTAAATTTGAAGACGCTATCAAGATGAGAACGCCAGATATGAGTTTGGAATGGTCAAAGAAATATATCCTACCCTTTCAGTTAAACCTTCATGGTACTTGAGCGTTTTCTATGATTTTTGAAATGACGTCATATTAATTTGCATAAATAATATATTATACATGCTCAGAAAAAATGGCACCATCGATTTTTTGACAAAGTGGCTAATGTATATTGGAATCCAATAAAAATAGAAAATAAACACGAAAGGCCCACGGGAACCAGATTCCTTACATAAGGCCCTGAACTATGCAGTGATGGATGTGCGCTGCTTTGTTCATCCACAATGTTCACAGTAGGGAAACACTTTTTTGTTCTCATTTATGTTTTAAACACAGAGTACAATCGGAATTTGTTTCTTTAATTACTCTTAGGCATATCAACGTGTACGAGGGGCTATTGAAAAGTTCTGAGCCTAAAGTAGAAGGATGTGAACTGTAGCGATTTCACTTACCGTACAGGTAAGAGTGAGATTAAAGAAACAAATTCTGACCATACTTTGTGTTAAAACATACAGGGAGAACAATAAAGCAATTTTACTAGTTGCACTGAAAAGTCCCAAGAATTGTTGAACGATATCATCATTTGAGGAAACCCTAAAAACGAAATTTCCAAGATTCGCTTATCCAAAGCTTTGACATCCTAATGTTATAACAAAAATTATGACAAAACCTGCATTTTGACGAAACAAATTTAACTCATCCTCATGGTATGACATCCATTTCGTACCATGGCAAAGGAAATTGTAAGATAATTATCTGCCAATTAGTAGCATGAACAAGTTCACAAAAAGGAGTGCAACCGGTGGTGTCTTGTAAAGGAGAGGAAGGCGCCATTATTAAACCAAAATTCAAAACAGCCACCATGGCTTTTTGCTGCCAATAAAACAACAAATACGATTCACGTCTTTAAATTCAGAACCTCAAAACAAACTGCACGTCGTAACCTCTCCAATCACCATTTAATGTTTAAAACTAAAAATTTACCATTATTTGGTTTTGAGGTTTTTATTCATGACAAAACATAATATTGACATATTTAAAATAAAAGTTAAAGTATAAAAAAATTACTTTAAATATAAACCTCTGGGAAATCGATCTAAAGATGGCAAAACACAAAGTATTAGTTACCCAAGGACATTTCTCATTTATTATTTCGGTGGATTTGAATGCTATTACAAACTAATTTGTACCAGAACACTGTAACGGTCATCTCATTAATGTCTCAATATTTTATGTCTTATTACAAATTTCAAGCCTTTAAAGCCATGGCTGATTCAACCGAACGAAAACAATATACTGTGGTGTTGGTCGGCCGCAAAGGCGACGGTAAAAGTGCTACAGGAAACACTATTCTGGGCGTACGTTTTTCCGCGAATTTGGCTTCTGACACGCCTCTTACGCCATGTAAAATGGAACCTTCTGCAAACGTCATAGATGGTGCAGATGTTAACATCATTGACACTCCAGGATTTTTTAACACGGAAGTTGAAAATCACCGGGTAGAGAAAGAAATAATGCGCATATTTGAGTTGGCACCTGGTGGAATCGACGCATTCCTGCTGGTTCTTCGTGTAGGTCGTTTCACTACAGAATTGCACAATACCATCAAATACTTCAAAGAGCTTTTTGGACCTGAAGTAATGAAATACACGGTGGTGGTATTTCCTGGTCTAGATGATCTTGAGTATGATGGCGAAACGTTTGAGAGCTTCCTGGAACAATTACCTAGGGACACGACAAAGTTGATACCCGACCGTAAGGTGGCCTTCAATAACAGATCTGCGACCAGTGATGAGAAGAAGTACCAAGTAGCAAGAGTTTTTGAGCACGTGGCGAAGATGAGCAACAAGAACAGATACACAAAGAGTATGATTCCTACGAGGAGCCCACTTCAGAAAGATGACATACTGGAAAAACCAGTGACGGCTAAAGAAGATGTCACGCCTGCAAGATACCGCAAAATACAAAGAGGTACAAGTAGAATACAAATCATTGCCTAGAGTTCCAACATTAAATAGCTGTTGGTTTGGTGGGATTTACTTTTGATTCCAGAAAAAAAATACGCCATGAAACTTTGGGAATAAAACTATGACAAAAACATACAATTAGCGAACAGTGCTGGATGCTAATCCCTATGAATATGAGACCTACTAGGGATACAAGATTTGAGTGAAGGCCACTTTTGGAATGGAGATAAAACAATCATTATGGCAATTCTCCCGTATTTTGGAAGGACGGATGGACGGTTACGAATCTGCGCTACTGTTCAAGAGTCTAAGAATCTAACTTTCATTTACCTTCTATTTAGCAATTATTTAACCAAGGTTGCTACTAATCTTCTACACAGTCCGTGAGACTTTTTTTATTTCTATAGTATAAACCCACTGAAAATGGCTTACGTTTTTACGTTCCAACAAAATTTACTTCACTCAAATTTTCAGTGACATCTCCAGATAGGACTCAAAATAGGATTAAGATGCAATATTATTCAAGCTTTGTATCTCTTTTAATATGTTCTATTCAAGAATTCGGTGCCTTATTTTCTGGATTGGGAATAATCATCACCTAACTATGCAACTTTATTATCATAACTTTTCCGTATTTTCGGGTAAATGTCCCACTGATTTCTGTAGAGTTACTAGCGAATTAATATCATATCTGATATCATATTCCAAATGTTAGTGTTATTTTCAGATACCCAAAGGACGGAACTGCGACTAGTGGTGAGGAAAAGATAGAGCGGAAAGAAAGATTTTGCACAAAGATCCTGAGCAGCTTCACTGGTACAGCTAATGAAAGCGGCGAAGCATGCGATTAAAGAGACCGGACATATACAGGGACGCAAAATTCACTTGTGAGACACGGTGATTTAGAAAGAGAGTCATTATCGCGCAGTCAATGTTTCCATGATCCCACCAGGTCCCCCTGTCCTTATATTGGTCCTGAAAGGGGATCAACCAATGAGCAATGGAAGAAGATTAAAATATTATAAGGAGTTGTTGGTGAAGATGCCGAAGATCACACTTTTAGTTTTCACAATATTGTCCAAATCCAAAAGGTACGGAAGTAATCTACAGGCATACACAAGAAACTTGCCAAATAAATAAGACAAATTGACACGGTTTCCATAGAAAAAGATATGGTAATTGGCTTTGACGAGGAAAGCCCTGATGAAGAATAAAAAGTGATAAAGAAGATCGATGTGTCAATATATAGAAATAAAGACTGTTCAAAAGTAGAGGACAAGCAAGGGCAGTGGAAAAGGTTATATCGTGAAACCAATCACATCAGTCTGGCAACGGTGCACTATTTCGTAACCTCAGACTGAGCTTTGCTATTTACATGAACAGACAGTCATATCATGGACAAGATTAGGAACATAACCACCAACTAAGGCTAAAAAAATATTAAAATCCATGTACCGGTGAAAATTTTGATATGGCTTTAGTGCTAGTTAATTATGTAACACAGCAACAACATTCACCCATTCCTCAAACAGTTTCACACGCTAGAATGAGGCAAGAAAACCAAATTCAAACACCAACAAAGAAGTGTTTTTACGGTCAATTCTGATAAGAAAACGCTGGGTCATGGTTCATGTCAGCCTAAAAGTTTAATATTTGTACAATCTGGCTGTCTAAAATGAAAAATATCAATAATAACGAGAATGTCCCCTATGAATCCCTTTGCACAAAGACATGAAAACAGGTCGTTTTGCGTAGTTATGGCGGCGCCCTGAGCTCTTCGGTGGATTGTCGCGCGTTATAAGAATTAAATATTATTATTATTTACAAACCAATCCTTATTTGTCTGCAATGCTTATAAACATGGACCATAAAACATCCTCCCATGCTCGATACGCAGTTCTACAAGTAATCTGGTTTTCTGTGTTATTCCGTCGTTTGTAGCATGGAAGAAAGAGATAAGAGGGAAGCACATCGACCCGCTTGGCTTGGGCAATCATCTGCCCATATAATTTAAAGTTTTATTCATATCCTCACAAGTGGCCCTTCGAGGATAATCCCTAATCCGATTTCTCGCTCGAGAAAATTCGCATTCGTGGTTGTTCCTTCATTGCGTAAAAGATTCATGGTATATCGGAATCAGCGAATCAGCACGAGATGATGCTGCGAAGAAAATGCTCAAACCCATATGGCGGCTTACGTGGAAACACGCCCGTCAACTCATCCTTCAAACGTTCAAATTTAGTCCAACTTTCATCCTTCATTCTCACAATGAGGCAGTCTTGGGCACTAAAGTGAACGCATAACGATGTAAAAACACTGCGTATTTAACGAAAAAAAGCAACAAATACACACCGGAGACGTGGAACAGTTGTAATATGCCATATATTTTACACTTTCACGTGTTCGTATATAGAGTTTTCAAAAAATTCTCCAGTAATGATTGATCGCCGATCACGATTGGGGCAGATGGATTACGATCGCAAGGGTTGCTGTTGAATCCCTTCCTTTGTGCGGGTGAATGATAAACAGATTTAAAATCGGATGGTAGGAAGTCGATGTGCTTCCTTCTTATCTATTCTTCGCATTTTGTAGCAAAAACGCTATCGGGTGGTATGGGACCTAAAGCAACTGGGACTCAAAATCACCATTTTGGTAATGAATTTTCCTCCTTCCAGGGTTTAGGGAATATAAAGCTTTGGAGGGTATGAATTGTGCATTATCAACCCTACTTTTATGTGTCAAGACCAAAACCACATAAACAATAAAACCTCATGAAAAATAATATTTAATATTTTGTAATCTTTTCATGGGGTATCTATTCTAAACTTGTCAATGACTGTTAAAGTTGCATTAAAATCTGCAAATTAGATTCTGACTCTTTCTGAGTCTTCGTCAACAAAAATAAAATAAAAAAAATCAACTGAGCACTCTTACTCATTCTGACGCTTCCAGAAACTTGAGAGCCGTACATGAATAATTTGGATTTTTAATATAATTTGCATCGACCTTGTACTAAAATCATTAATGAAAAACTAAAATTACAAATGGTGACAATAGTGAACCCTGCCATAAACTCCAGCTTTGTGATGAATCGTGTTTTTTCGCCAGATGAAGGCTGAGATCACCACTGGTAAAATGTTCTAAAAACGGGTTTAAATGTCAACGGACTCAAAAACATGACAATAAACTGTAGAAAGGGACTCGGAAACCTGTAAAACGTCGTGTTAATGAGTTCCAGCTCCTGTCAAAAACGCCGTGATTTTAATTAACATTTTTACGTGCACCAGCAGATTTCTAAATGTCAATTTAAAGTCATGTATCTGGGGCGAGTTATTATTTGTTTTAACCACTCAGTGTACTTGCAGTTCTTTACTGTAACTACACTAAAAGATCCACCACTTTTTATCAGCGCTCCGGGGTTGCCGAGTGGCGGTCTAGCATTATAACCTTGTGTTGTTTGTTGTTCCATTACTTCTATGCTGAATAAAAATTGAAGAACTGAAATCAAAGTTTGTTTTTAGCGTGTTTTACCCTAATTTCCCTCATTCTTCACACTTTATCCTTTCCCCAAGGAGTATTAAAAGTAACTTAAAACATATATGGACGAAATACAGACAGCATGTTACCGAAAGAAAATGAATACAGTATACAGATACAAGATGGTTTTATTGGTTAGGAATATATAGCCCGCCATTCAAAGCTATTTTACGGAATAAAACCCAAAAAGTACCCTTATTCTGAAAATGTGTTTCCTCTCAGCCTTCTAACCTTTCTAGTTCACAAGAGAATTAAGTCAGAATGGATAACGTTACGGACAACGCATTCCCGTTTACAACCGTACATTGATATATGGACGTATATATTCAGGTGGAGTAGGAAGCTACATGAGCAAAGCCATTCTATAGTCATGGACAGAATAGGCGGACCAATTGCGAGTCTGACGTATGTGACGGTGCAGAAAAATGGTCGGCGTGAGAATATCTGTGAACAATTTTAAAGCTGATTTAAAAAACAGAAAGTTTACTTCGTTGAATTATCGTGTCCGTTAGTCGAAAACCCGACTCAAATAGGACATGTTGTTTCTTCATTGCGTAAAGATCCGGGTCATATCGGAACAGCGAACAGCACGGATGAATGCTGCCGAGGAAAATGCTCAAACCTATGCGCTTACGTGGGAAACCGGTCAACTCTCCTTCAACAGGTAAAGTTAGTCAAACTTTATCTTTATTTCTCACACTGGGCAGTCTTGGGGCACCAAACTGAACGCATAAAAGATGTACAAACACTGCGTATTTAACAGAAAACAGCAACAAATACAACGGAGACAGCTGGAACATGTTGTAATATGCAATATATTTTACAATTTCACGGTCTATATAGAGTTTTCAAAAAAAATTCTCAGTAAATGATTGCTCGCCGATCTCGATTGCGGCAGAGGATTACGATCGAGGGGTTGCTGTGAATCCCTTCCTTTTGTGGCGGGTGAATTGATAAAAAACAGATTAAAATCGGATGGTGGAAGTCGATGTGCTTCCCTTATCTATTCTTCCATGTTTGTAGCAAACGCTATCGGGTGGTATGGGACCTAAAGCAAATGGTGACTTCAAAATCACCATTTTGGTAAGAATTTTTTCCTCTCCAGGGTTTAAGGGATATAAAGCTTGAGGGTTATGATTGTCATTATCATCCCTACTTTATGTGTCAAGACCAAAACCAACATAAACAATAAAAAAATCATGGAAAAAATAGAATATTTTAATATTGTAATCTTTCTGGGGTATATTATAAACTTGTCAATGACTGGTATATTTGCATAAAACTGCAATTAGATTCTGACTCTTTTCTGATTCTTCGTCAACAAAAATAAAATAAAAAAATCAACTTGAGCACTCTTACTCATTCTGACGCTTCCAGAAACTTCTGACCGTACATTGAAATAATTTGGATTTGTAATACATATTGCAGCGTTACGACCTTGTACTAAATCATAATGAAAAACTAAAATACAAATGGTGACAATAGTTGAACCCTGCTTAAACTCCAGCTTTTGATTGATTTCGTTTTTTCGCCCAGATGAAGGCTGAGATCACACTGTTAAAAGTTCTAAAAACGGCGTTTAAACTGTTCAACAGGGACTCAAACATGCAAATACCTGTTAGAAAGGGACAGAACTGTAAACGTCGTTTTAACTGAGTCCCACTACGTCAAAACGCCTTTATTTTAATGAACATTTTTTAAAGTGCACAGCAGCTTCTACATGTCAATTTAAGTCATGTATCTGGGGCGATGTTATTATTTGTTTTAACCACCTCAGTGTTACTTGCGGTCTTTACTGTAACTGACCCTAAAAGATCCACCACTTTTTGTCAGCGCTCCGGGGTTGCCGAGTGGCGGTCTAGCATTATAACCTTTTGTTTTGGTTCCATTATTCTATGCCGGAATAAAATGAAGAACTTGAAATCAAAGTTTTGTTTTTAGCGTGTTTTACCGCATTCATTCACTCATTCTTCAAACCTGTATCCTTTCCCAAGGAGTATTAAAAGTAACTTAAAACCAATATATGGACCGAAATACAGAAGCATGTTACCGAAAGAAGGAACTTACAGTATACAGATACCATATGGTTTTATTTGGTTAGGAATATTATTAGCCCGCCATCAAAGCTTATTTTAGGAATAAACCAAAAGTACCCTATCTTGAAAATGTGTTTCCTCTCAGCCTTCTACCTGCTCTATTCACAATGAGGAATATATGTCATAATGGATAACGTTAACGGGACAAACGCAGTTCCCGTTTACAACGTAAAATTGAAAATGGCGTGTATATTCAGGTGGATTAGGTAAGCTACCATGAGCAGCATTCTATAGTCATGGACCAGATAAGGGACCAATTGCCGCGTCTGAGTCCCGTAATTTGACGGGAGAACAATGTCGGCCGTGAAGAACAATCTGTGACCATTTAAAGCTGAGTAAAACAGACAGTTTCTTCGTGAACTATCGTGCCGTTTAGTCGAAAACCCGACTCAAATGGACATTTCTGGACATTTTAAATCATATTTTATTCGAACATGCCCCGCCCATACTACAATTCAACCAATCACAGTCCGCGCCGCGCTGATGACCAAACCTGGACAACGCGCAATGGTCGCTTAATTTTCCTTGACTTTAGCCACAAACACCCTATCACATTTAGCTCCCACGTAAGGCACGTGACATGACGTGTGTCGTTTTGAAGTAACCTGTGAGCTCTGTTTAACCAGAATGTTGCATATTAAGTTGTAGCTTTGCCCATACTTATCCCTTTATTCTCTATTGAGGACGTTATAATTAAACATTTTGAAATTTAGGGGTGTAATATCCTACGTCCTTTTCGGAAAGACTACCAACCTGACGATCACCGCCAAAAAGAGTGTGGGTAGAGTTATTTGCTTGTTAAACCAGGGGCAATTTCCCCCTTAAAACAAGGCAGGGGAGGGGTCCGCTTCGGTAGATAAATCCATTGTCATAAGTCATGGTAGAACCTGTTTGAAGAAAAGGAAAGCTATTTTAACGATTTGTCTCTATTTTGTTGCATTAATTCGTGTTAGTTCAAAGGACTTCTGGAATTTCCTGTTTTAAATTTGAAAGTTCCTTTATAGTCCCTCTCTTGGCCGGTCAAGGAAAGCTGGGTTTTATACCAGATCTCGATTTTGTTCCAATAGTCAGGTAAACTCGAAGCCGGGAACTGCAAAATTCTAATAGCAAGAATTTAGTAGAGTTTGAAAGAACGACGTGCTGTTTATTGATTTCATGGCAAATCGGAATTGCCTTAATTCACGAACAATACATGCTCTAGTGCTGCCAGCATAGGTGAAAAAGGGCCTTAGTTTCTACCAACCAGGGCGTGTGAAGCAGATAGAGATAGTCGGTGGAGCAATAGTCGGGGCTCCAAGACGATAACGGAATATAAAGTCGTGAAACTAATGTTGCGTTAAAGAGTCAACTGAAATCGATTGCCCTAGGGTTCACCATTGTGCCCCGGACATGAGTACGACGACAATGGTTACTCTAACCGGAATAATAAACATGTGCATCATAGCTTAAAATTGATCATTGGGTGGTGTAGTTCATGAAAATACGTTATGACAAAAATTAAAGTGATTGGCAATTTGCATATCAAGCAACATTTCGAAAAATGGACGCCCTTTTAAAGGTAATAGCACGACTATGACGACTTAGTGTCGGAATTGTATGTTGTCTGGGTCAAGAGGTCAATATACCAATTGCCAGAATGTCTGACTCATGGAAATTTATAGTTGTCAAGATGGCTGACATATCGTCAAAGAAAACCGATTCTAATTCTTAGTTATATACCTAAGAGATGATTTTGTGTCAAAATGAGTGTTTTCTAGGTCAACGGAGTTCAATAAAAATATCTCAAAACTGTAGGATGAATCTAAAAGTGATGTTTATTTGCATTGTCACTTTTTTACCAAATGCCCAATATTTTAAATACCAAGTACCCAAGAGTGTAAAACTTACTGCAATGTCAGGCTGAATGTGGCAAAGTGATAAAAATATATTAACACAGATGATTGATAATTAATATTCAACACAGGAATCTCAGTAAATCTCATTTAGAATCTCCTAACTGCACTTTATGACCCCTATGAACGAACAACCCAAAACATTGACTACCAATGGTGTGCACGTGACCATGAACATTTAATTGTTCGACAATTCGGGAGCCATTTTTTGACATATCGGAAATACAAACTAATAGTTTCTATTAAAGTTAATACCGGCCTTAATATCAAAATTCCCATGCACTTCCAGCGCAGAGCTAGTTTTGGTGGAAAACATTAGAGTTAGTCAAGGGGTTCACATTTGGGTGTCACCATTGGTAGTCTAGAATAACATGATTCACGACTCATATGACAGTTTGATTGAGAATGTTGCTGTTGAAATCCTCCTTGACCTAAAAAAACATCCACGTGAATGTCACCAAAATGTCATATTAGGCTGTCGATAGCATGAGATTTTGCCTTCTATATGTGGACCATCTTGGAAATAGGTAGTGACCGTATGAAAACTTCATTACTTAATTAATCTGATTTATAGTTTTGGAAATAGTTTTATTGAACTCCTTGACCCTGAAATTCTTTAATTTGACACCAAATCGTCTTAATAGGCTATATAATAAGAAATGTAAGGTTTGTGTCAATAAATTGTCAGCCATCTTGGAAAATATCGGAACATGCAACATTTTACAGTTTTGGGAATAGTTTTATTGAACTCCTGACAACCGAAAAACATTTTTTTACACCAAAATTGCCTTCTTAGGTATTTTTGGCTTAAGATGGCTTCCGTTTTGGGAAATATGGTTGTCGTACGAAATATTCTGCCACCACTTTAATTTGGTCATCACCCGTTTTCATGAACTCCCACATCCCTACGGTCAATGTTAGCTATGAATGACCAATGTTAGTATTCCGGTTTGTGTATGTGTTGTGAAAGCAGATATAGTCCGGTGGGACTCATAGTCCGGGGCTACATTAGACGATAAGGGATTAAAGCGTGAAACTAATGTTGCGTTAAAGACAATGAACGATTGCCATATTGTTCACATGTTCCCGCGACTATGAATTACGCCGGACAATGGTTACTGCTACACCGGTCCCGGTTTAAAGAAACTGAGTGGTCCCCCATGAGTGAGTGTCCCAGCTACCCATAGCAACATGTACGTATAAACCGTACCGAATTGTAACGAGGAGGGCCATTTGGGTACAGTTCTGAATCCAACTGAAATGCATACAGTCACTCAATGGAGAACACAATAGACCAGATGGGTGGTAATGACACTCGTCACCACGACACTTTAGTATATGAAACTGTTTGTGCTGCAAACAACTATCACGGTCATCCAGGGTCGAAACATTCTATGTTAGATACGTTCAGTCCTCGATATCCCTCATGAACTTTGCCTCCTTCAGATCTGCACGTACAACTTGAGTTAAGTTATAGTATAAATTCATCGAAAAGCGATCTTTTATACTGGGATGTGCCGGGTTATCGGCAAAATGATATGATGTAGACCATTATCTCCTCTCGTTATTGCAAGTCGATAGCTGCTCCGTGACAGTAAGTTTATTTTTATACATCTATACATATGTTCACATCAATGTGGACCATGTTCTTGAACTTCCCACAGCCTCTACCAATCGCTCTTATTCCACGAGTTATCATGGTTATTGGATAAGCGATACAGACAAGTATCGGGGTATTAGTCCATTGAAGCATGCCAAATAAACCACCCGTGATTTCGGCCATGTGAATTGAAACGTAAAGAGAAATTAATCTCCTTTCCTTGTTTTGTGTGAGCCCTCAAAAGACTACTAAGCGCCATTCATTGCCGTGCGACTGCTAAGAACCTATGTCTTGATCAGTGGAACGATCTGGTCACGTGTTTGGAAGATGCTTTTGGCTGAATCTTCTTTAGTCAAATCCGCCTAGATGATAAACATGTAATAATATCTCCTAAAGGCGTTTAACCATGGAAGAAAGAGATAAGAAGGAACCACAATGACCTCCACATCCGATTTTAATATGTTATCCATTCACCCGCACAAAAGGAAGGGATTCAACAAGCCATCGGATCATAGTCCCTCTGCCGCAATCGATGATTGGGAGACAATCACTACTCTAGAATAGTTTGAAAACACTATATGTCTAACACGGGTCGGAACACGTAAAAGTGTAAAGTATATTGATATTACAACATGTTCCGGCTGGCTCCGGTGTGTATTGTTGTGTTTCGTTAATAAGAAGTAAGTACATCGTTATGTGTTCAGCTTTACTGACAAAGGCTGACCCGTGGGAAAAATTAAAGCCGTGGGACTCCCCCAATGGCACCACTGAACCGCATTGATCGGTACAAAGCTTTGCCAAAAACGCGGAAAAATATGGCACGCCATGGGGGTTAATGACAATGGTTCCCCATCGTATGGTGGCTCTATCCCATGAGCTATGTATTGTGAACATGATATGGAAAGCAAAAGAGGTAGGTACAACAGGGTTTCACCTTGTTCGCTCTCGCGTGCCAGATTTGTCCGCGAGTTTGGTAACGATCTTTACGGTCAGTATCACAGATTGAGTGAGCCCCCCGGAAATAAAGTATTAAGTTTGACTAAATTTGGAAAACGGGGGGGGGGGCCGTCTTGAATTTTCGTTGGCAACACATGTTTTTTCGTTCCAGGGTTTCTGGAAGTGACCCTAACGGGAACCAATTTTCAGTTAAAATATACCCCGCCTCCTAATTGGACCACTTTGGTGAATTAATACTAATTTCATTGGAAATATACAGCTAACGCACGCAGTAAGATCACATCCAAGAAAGGTTACTGTTCTATTTTAAATCTATTTCCACTGTATTATCCCAGTTATATGCTCTCTTTTAAATTCCACTTATACTTATTATAACGTCTTTACTGTAATTTGGCAACAAACCCCCGAATTTTTCACTGTATCTTGATTATTTACATAATTATTTATCATATTGCTTTTTGTGCTTGTAGCCAATTCTATGGTACAACAATAAAAATTTATTGAAGATTGAAGGTAATTTGCAAGGGAGATTAGACCCCTGTGCGGGACCTGTTTCAAATATATGAAAAATACCCATTTAAAATAGCCAATATACAGAAAATGACACTGGTTTCTACTGCAGAAAAATTACACACTTAGGGTATTTTGATGATCTGTTTAGGTTAATTTTCCCTATTTGTTAATCATTGAACAGTCACATCACAACTGAAGTGGTACCCCCAGTGGACTATAGCTTGATTTTGATACCCTAGCGGTAGTTCAAGAACCCCCCGTAACGTTGATTCGTTTTCCTCCCTCTTTGGGGAACCGCCATATGGTTTTGAAGTATTACGTTCTAAATGATGAAACAACCACGACCTGATAATTCTCTCGAGCGAGAAATTCTGAATAGATTAATCCTCGGACGGGCCACTTGAGAGAATAATGCATAACATTGTCAATTATGGGCGGCAGATACATCGTTCAAAGGTCACGTGGGTAGTTGTGGTTTCCTTCTTCTCTCTTTCTTTCTTCCATGGTTTAACGAAAAGCTGCCGGAGCTTCGTAATTTCCATAGGCGTATAACGGGTTGAAAACAGAGATTCGTAACAAAGGTCGATATAGCAATATTCGCAGTGTCATTTATCATGATTTATGCCACTAAGGCTGCAACTAGTGCTTTGTGGCTTCTTGGGCATATCAACCCGGCAACATTCATCAGATACTATAATAGGACCGTAAGTTATTGACATATTTACCTATCAATAACAGAACTTACTTTGAACATTTATAAGATTTGTTAGAACATGAGAATTTTCATACAGGAATATCGCTAGAATGATCGCTACCGATTTCCGTATGATAGAAAAAAATATTCAAGGACTTACCGCATATATCATAGTTTAAACAGGTAGAATTGGGGAAATCACCTTCAGCATAATGCACATTTTTGAAGAGCGCCCAATTTCAAAAGTTGATATTTTGGCACCGGTACGTTGATAATTGTCTAGGAAATTATAACTGCGAACGAGAAGGCTAGAAAGCGTTTTATCATAAAGAAAGCGATTTTGTAATTAGAATTGGGATCCATATTGGACTTAACGTGCAGAGCTGGAAATGCCTACTGTTATTTCCGTCCTGATGAAAGAGTGACCACCTCGAAAGATACCTCTAACTTGACTTGGCCTGAACTATAAAAGAATAATGGATAGCTAGACCCGTCAGGCGCCTATTTTTCCGGCTATTCACATTGGAAGGCCATTCCAGCAGTCATTTTTGAATTCTTATCGGGATCCCCCGATAATCATTATTCTAGTTTAGAAAATTCCTTTCTGTAACAACACAGACTTATTCGAGCTTAACATTCACAGGTACAGTTAACTAGCCAGTTACCAATTAAACCGTGTAAAAATCTCATTTTTTTGAAAAATTGGGGGCGCTCTCATTGCTTTAAGTTAGGATTGAACCGTGGTCCCCTCCTTGGGATTTTTCAACTCTTAATGTCCTCATTAGTGCGAAGTGGTGGTACATGTACATTACAAATATGCAGACAGAATAACTACTTGCCTCTTTAAAAAAGAGATACCACAAAGTTTGTCATAAAATTAAACCGCGTACCGGGGTAATATATCCCCTTTAGTACCAGGGAAATCCTTTAAACAACATCAATTAAATTTCTTGCTGAGAGGATAGTGCTTTTTCACGTCAGACTCTAGGCAATATGTACATTTTTGATATACTTATATATACGGGAAAAAGCCCGTTTAAACCAATGGGTTTTCCGGTTGCGTTTCGTTAAAGGGGACATGCATGAAAAATATAAGGGGGTAATGAAACTGCCCTTACTGAAATCCCTTCCATATTTGAAAACCACTTTGGGTGTTTACTTTTTGAAGAAGGGAGAAGTCACTAATATTATTTTTGAACAGTGCAAAAATGGCTTTTAAGGGTTTGAGGGGTTTCGGTAATATTATTAAATAATTTACTCTATCTCCCAAATTGTATGTCACATAATAATGTATCAAAAAATCCAACAATGAGGAACATAAATAAAATTAGATAGGGCCGTGTTTTTAAATAAAAATTCAAAAATGCAAAATGGTTTAAAGATCAGCTCATACTTAAAATCATCGCGGTACCGAAATAAGTAAATTCATTTAACGGGATTTTCAGGAGTTGAGATCAGTTGCGGTATAAATTTATGTATCGGGCATGCAATATACTGTTCAGAGAGGTATAAACTTAATATTTATATCGTTTTAATTAATTTGGCCCAATTTGCTCCCCCCTTGGACATTGGCTTGAATTTATCAATTTGAAGAAAAAAAAATGATTCTGATATGGGAATAGGAAATTCCATAGATATATGCACTTACGGCTACCAGAGAGCAATACACGAATCAGTTACCATACTTGCATCTATAGCAAAACAAGAGGCGGTGTTAATAATCTCTAATTGCTTTGGCCATAACTCGGATTTATGTCACATGAAAGCAATTGAAAGAATAAATTCTGCTGCCTTGTCAAAATTTGTTTCAAAACTTATGTTTAAGAGGCATTTATCATGTTATTTCTAACCTTCAAAGTATAGCCCCACAGCACGATGCCTTTTAATCCATAAAATGTTGGTATTGATTTTAAGTACAATTAATTGCCATTAAATATTCCCCTGTACAACTTTTGGCCCCTGCAAATGCATATTCCTTTCTATGTAATTTTCTAACTTTTATGTTATTATCTTATCATTTAGCAATCAGAGTCAATTTTAGATCTGTTTTCTATATTTTCCTGTAGTTTGTTTTATGAACTTATATATAGTAAAGCCTCCGTTAAACAATTGACGCATGCAATCCATTGAAAGAAGCAAAACATAAGATTTTACATCATTTGTTATCTTCTCAGAACAGAATCCAAAAATGACCTTATAAGTTATACAGGGCGAGAAAAAAATACACTGGATTGTTGGTCTGCCATTTTAAGATCTGCCGTGGTACAATCGGAAGCAGCGTATTTCCATTATCTTTATTTTGCTGCAAAAATATTCCAATCGGTTAAATTAGGCCGAGCTACAGTCTTTTGAATGCAAGTAGCAGCTTTTCCTTATCTAAGTGGATTCCATTTTGGATGCACAAGCTCCAACTAAGGAATAATCCCCAAAATTATTATAAGGGTATGTCTACTATTTTTATGTCAAATGAAGTGGGATCTTAAATTGTATAAAGAAGTGATCATTCTAAGAAGTTTTCTTTCTTTTGAAATACCTTTTCCCATGTGCCATATGTTGGGTACAAATATAACAATATTTTAAACCTCAAAACGCTGTCAACCGATGCTGTTTCCACCATATGGTAATTGATTCCTTCAACTCTTCAGAAACTATACATGTTATCAAGCCAGGGGTTGCACAAGCTTTTAAACCGGGTCAAAATCTTTCGTACAGATTCCAACCTCATAGTGTATAGGCAAAATGAACCGTGATGACCCTTAAGCACCCGAAATATAATTTTTGCACCAACCCTTAAATACTGGTGTATGGGCGCAATTTCCCCTAATGCCAAACCCCTGGTATCAGTTAATTGTTTTTGAAATGATTTTTATGAGTGATGAGGATCTAGATACGTTTTATAGGACATCGATGGTAAATGTGCTGAAATTTGTGGGGTTAACCTACGCCAATTTATTTCTGCATCATAGATAGTCTCCATTTTCTCCGGACAACGATTTCCTTCACGAACGGTCCGTTCATTTTACAATTAAATCCGTGACAGGAGCGCAAAAAAAAAAAAAAAAAACTCTTGCGTCAACGACTGTAGCTTTTATATCCTAACCGATTCAGTGAATTTTTTACTTCGGAAATTCAAAATGCGAACACAATCGGGTCAAGTTTTTTTTTACTTCACCCTGAGTTCCTCACTGAACGCGCCGTTCATTTTTTGAATCCGTGGACAGATCGCAAACACTTCTTGATTAACGATACTGTAGCTCGATTTATATACCTAACCGATGTCAATGAATTTTACTTCGTCACTTCAAAATGGCGGACACCAGGGTCCAGTTTGTTTGACTCACCTATGTTAAATGCAACTTACATACCGTTTGTGAATTAAGGTCGCTGCCAAAGCATTATGGTGAAACCAGTATGGCCCTTTCCCCTGAAGATCTGACGACTTTTTCAGTAACACAATGATTATAATCAGGTGATAGACATTTGCGACTATTACTTACGCACTCTGCAGGTCCTTTACAAGAGTGTCCATCAACTTGAAGCATTGGTATGGCAATCTCAAGCGTTATCCTAATGTGTGTCCCCATATAATAAACACTGAGGCAAAAGCTTCATCACTTCCTCTCATTGGACGGACTCCAGCAATGTGCTAGTTGCCGGAGTTAGGTTTAGTATCTTGTTGCTGTAGACCACCTCTTAGCAGCAATAGCATATGACTTAAAATATAATTGGTCAGGTTTTGCCAATGCAAAAGACAATATTTTACATTATGGGTCAGCAACTTACATAATGTAGCAGTGCCAACCACATCCCTAACGTCCCTTAACTGCATTTAATTGCACTTTTGAAAAAATTACGGAGTCGGACCCCTATCTTGTGTAGTGAAATTGCCAAAGGAAAATATCGCTACGAGGCTCCCTTTTTTGCGGTGTCAGATTTTCCTCTTGGGACTTAGGGATATAGGAATGTGGCCTCCCATCTGGATGTCAAATTGCTCCTTCTTTTAGTGGCTTCTGAAATGACAAACATTTTTTCAATTTTTTTCTTTTTGCATTCCAATTTGGTATTTAATTTTTAACACCTTTTCTCCCATTGCGTTTTTGAGCAATATGCTAATTTGATTGATGGCGGCCCATCTTTTGAATTTTGAACAGACTAAACAAGAAATTAAATAGATAATGAAATATTAGGTGTTACCATCATATTTTTAGAGTGCTAACAATAACTCAAGAGGGTGTCACAGACACCATGAAGAATTTTTCGGAAATCATATTTTTCTTACTTTCTTGTACACAGTAATTGGCACCATTTGGCCGCCATATTGAATTTGAAGCAACTTATTGTACAAACAGTTTTATATGAGTTTTTCATCATCAATACTGTATATTCATGATCATATTGTTAAATCACACCCTGGTGATTTTAAGGGTGCTTATGTGTGCATGTAGTACTTGGAATGGCTTTTTTGCCTATTTATTGGCGGCCATCTTGGATTTACCCAAAACTTAGTCATGTTGGTGAAAAAATGCACATGGGTTGTTTAGGTCTTTTACCTCAAAAAGAGACAAATTCAAGTGTAAAAAGCTTTTAACAAAAAAATCTATCAATTACTAGGCAGTCCAAGTACTACCCTCGCCAAATCCGCCGCTATCCACATTTAACTTATTTCTGCATTGTTCCTCTCCCCCGACACTGCTCATCCGAGCCATAGTTAAAGCAATATGGCACCCCTTGTTATGTGAAGCAGAGTGCCCCCAATTTCTCAAATATTGTGATATTTTTGTGTCTCATGCCGTCCGTTACGTTGGCGTGATCTTGTCTAGGACACTATACCTGCAAACGAGAATTCTAACAAAATGTGATTTATCATAAAATAAGGCGATTTTGTAATAATAATTTGATCCCAGATTGAACTCCCCTTAAACGGCAGAGCTGGAAATATAACGTTTATGTCCGTCCATGATAAATAGTTGTCCACCTGAGAAAAAAAATAACCTCTAACTTGATATCCTGAACCAATAAAACAACTAAGGGATGAGCGTAGACACGTACATGCGCTATTCCCCGGCTATTTTACATTGGAAGGCCGTTTCCAGCGGCCGTTGAATTATTATCCCTATAATAATATTCTAATTACAAAATCCTTCTTTTGTTATACACAGACATTCTCGAGCTTAACCTATCACAGGTATTGGTTTACTAGCCAGTTACCAATCCGGCACCCTGTGTACAATCACCTAATTTTTGAAAAATTGGGAGCGCTCTTCTCAAAAAATGGTGGGTAATTTAATTGCTGTCTAATACTACAAGCCTGAGTACAATGTCTGAATCTTTCTGAATGTTTTTAGAATTTGTCACAAACTGCTAGATACACTGTAAATTCTGGCAGGAATGCAACACCTTGATTTTCCGTGGCGGAATTGGGCCCACTCACGCTTGCCTGTTGTACCGTTCTCTCCTATAACAGAATGTAAACATCCAAATTGTGTTTCAAAATTAGTGGAAGTGATTTCAGTAAGGGTCAATTTCATTAATGTCTGAATATCTGTTCATGCCATTGTGTCCCTTTAATAAAAGGCAAACTGAAATGTTATCGCTTGGTCTTGAGGTCTTTAGTTTTTTATTTTATGACAAAATTTAACATTGAGGAGCATAAAGGAAATGTAGGCCCATAAAACTAAAACTAAAGATAGATGGAACCTAAATGGAAGAATAATGACTACAGGAACGCGTCGGTGTCAATACAGAAAACGCAAACGTATTAGTGACATTTAAAGTGGCTTCTTCCGATCGCTCTTTGGGACCCCAACGTAGTATCATTTGATATCCGATGAAGGCTTGTATTTTCTTCATTGTCAGCTGAAATTCAGCTTCAAATCATCTCTTTCTCAAGATACCGATAAAAAACTACGTTTTAATGGTTAACCATCATATTGAGCACAGTATGAATTGGACTTTTCACTATGCAATATCGCGTCTAGCATCAAAACCTCAAGCTTCGTTTTCCCACGGATCTGATGGTCAGTGTGTACAGTGTCAGGTGGTCAGGCTCTCATATTCAGGTGAGACACGATAGACAAAAAAAAGAACAAGCACCTTCTAAGCTTGTGGTTATTGTAGATTTGAATGTTATTACAATCTTAAAAAAATATCCTCATATGTTGTAATCTTTTGTCTCATTTACACTTTTCTTAGTTCTGGTCCCTGGCTATTCCAACCCCACCTAAAGAAACAATATATGTGGTGTGTGGTGGGTCCGCAAAGGCAACGGTTAACAGTGCATACTGGAAACACTATATCTGGGGTGAAGTACGCTTTACTGGGCGAATTTGGCTTCTGATTCGCATCTTACGCCATGTGAAATGGAATCCTTCTGCAAACGCCATATATGGTGCAGATTTAAACCATTGACACTCCAGGTTTTTTAAACACGCAGTTGAAAAAACCCAGTAAAATGAAATATTCGCATGTTGATTATGCGCCGAATGATCGACGCGTTTCTTGCTTGTTCTTCGTGTATGCGTCGTTCAACCGCTGAATTGGACAAATACTGTCAAATACTCCACAAAGAAGTCCTTTTTTGGCCTGATGTAATGAAGTACATCCGTCGTGGTTTTTCCTGGTCTGATTGATCTCTGAGTATGACGGAGACAGTTCGATATTTCTTGGAACAGTTTCACTAAAGAAATATGAACGCTTGCTGCCCGGAACCGTAAGGTGGGCCTTCAATAATATACTCTGCAAGTATTGACGAAAGGACAGAACCAAGTAGCAAGAGTTTTTGAGCACGTGTCGAAGATGAGCAACAGAGAGATACCAAAGAGTATGATTCCTAGGGGGAGCCCACTTCATCAAAGATGATATGCGAGAAGAAAGCCTAAAGGCTAAAGAAGATGTCTGCCCTAGGAGATCGCAAATTGCATATGCGAGAAGCAAGCCTAACGGCTAAAGAAGATGTCACGCCCTTAGGATTATCGCAAATTGAGACAGGGTATTTACAAGAATGAAACTCCATTGCCCAGAGATCAATAAATGACTGCTTTCTGGGCGTGGGATGATAGATAGTGCATTATAGCATTAGAAAGCTATTCTTCATAATAACATTATCTACGATAAAAATACCTTCTTTTACAACCCAGTTACATTTCTGTATAAAATGCATTCATTCTTAAATTGATGGAGACTTAAAATCTGATATACAACTAAAAGATTAATTTATTTTCAATACGCAGAAGAAGAACTGCGACTAGTGTTTAGGAAAAGATAGAGACGGAAAGAAAGGATGTTGTCACGAGAGATCCGGAGTAGGTTCACGGATACACCTCAGGCGAGCGACGAACCCATGTGTGAATAACGGGCATATTACGACGCAAAATTCATTGTTAGACACGAATTGATTTAGCAAGGGATTCGAATATTCGCCAGTCAATGTTTCGAATGATACAACCCAGTCCTGCTGCTTCATTTGATCCTAAAAGTGGGTCAACACACAGATGAAAGGAACGATGTATTAAAAACATTTAGGAGTTGTTGTGAAGATGTTGCAGATTCACACTTTTGTTTTTACCAATATTGGTGAAATGGAAAACAATTGCAGAATACACAAAGAACTATAAATGAATCAAAAGGAAATTGATCACGAGTTCCTGAAAAGTATGATAATGGCTTTGACAAAGGCAAAATTCATTTGAAGAAGAATTAGAAAAAATGATGAATAAAGAAGATCGATGAGTCAATAATAGAAATCAAGACTGTTTCAGAAATAGAAAACAGGAAGTGCTGTATTATTTCAGAGATCAGTCTTAGGATCTTGGGTATTTACAGTTATGGACAGGCCCTCTAACCAGATTTTTTCTAGGAGGGGGGGGCGGGGGGCCCGATTGTTTTCAAAGGGGACTTTTCCCAAAAACTCGCCAAGGGCCAATTTGCAAAGGGACTGTGTGATACCGGAAAAATGTACCATTTTGGAGCAAAAAAGCTTAAAAAACCTTAATCTAGTATGACCTTGACTCCTAACAAGGTCATAGACAGGCCCGTCGCTGGGGGTGGGGGGGGGAACACCCCCCCAGCGATCCTCAAAAAAGAGAGAAGAAAAAAGAGAAAGAGAAGAAGGAAGAAGGAGAAGAGAAGAGAAAAGAAAGAGAAAAGAGGGGAAGGAAAGAAAAGAAAGGGAACAAAAAGAACGGCATCAGAAGGCTTAAGATTGAACTCAAGACTTAGCATAAATCCAAAATATCACAAAATATTGCAAATAATGCTCCCTCCCTCAGTCAACTAGTTTGTTTCAAGTGCATCCAACGGTACTCATGAATTGTTAATGTGCTAACAGTACGATTGTTGAATCAAAATGGGGTAAAATAACAATTTGGCCCAGTGGCATGGGCAAACGCGAGGGGAGCAATGGGTCACTCCCCCTATAGGTTGGGTCTACCAGTTGTAGGGGAATTTTCAGTCGGGGAGCTGAGTGGTCAAGAAAAAAAATGGTAGGGAATTCGTTCCCTAAACTCCAGCTCATGCATAAATAAAGGTTTTGGCCGTCGGAGGGGGGAAAGTGGCCCATTTTTTCATTTGAATAATCTAACCATACTTTACCCTTACAAAAAATACCCTTCTTAATAGCAAAAATCCAAGAGCTCGCCCCTGATCCCGGCAGGGACTCTATTCTTGCACCACACCCGTTAAAGACATTGGCACTAGTTATAATGTGTATAGTTCCTCTTCGGCGGTACAAGCTTATACTGCCCGCGCAGTGAGCAAAGTTAGAAACTTGTATTTTCTTTGAATTAATTAATTTTACCCTCAAAAAGGGTCATTCTTTGAAGGTTCTGAATAGCTCAAATCAAGAGCTTCAGGGGGCTCCGCCCCCTGGCCCTGCAGGGCTTCTAGATCTGCTCCTACATATCCACCCGTTAAAGACATTAACGCTCGCTCTGTGTAGTTTCCTTTGGGCATTGTCCGGCTTGGAGCAATTTTGGAAACCATTCTTTTCTTTGCTTGATTACTATTTATCCCTCAAAAGTGGCCATCTTGACGGTTGAATAGCTCAAATACAAGGAGCTACGGGGGCCCGCCCCCTGGACCCTCTGCATCGACCAGGGGCACTTTGACGGGCTTTGGCTGGACCCCACCGTTTAAGATTTTCAGTTTTGCGCTCTGTGTCAAGGCCCTGGCACTTGTGGTGTCCAGTTTGGATTTTCGAACGATCAAAAAAAAAAAACAAAAAAAATGTTCAGGGAATTCTATACTTAGGAAAGTGGGCACCGAACGGATGCGTAGTTGCATGTTTTAAAACCGAGTCTTGACAAAGACTAATCGCTCACCCGCTCAAAGTGCTCTTATGGCAGCATAATTTTTTTTTTCAGTTGGGAACCCCCCAGGACAAAATGTCTAGCGACGGGCCCTTGGTCATAGCAATGGGGTTACTGTAGAATTGACATCATCTTCATTCAGTGAAGCTTACAAGTCATCATAGGTTACATCATTTTGGCATGGGAACATTTGGATATCTGGTTGATTCTGACATTTGACCACTTCAAGATGGTTACAGAGGCGGGGGTCGATGACTGTGACTCTTTTTCATTTTTCATCGAAGCATAGTCAGATCCATCAAGTAAGATGGTGTTGGATTTGACTCTAGATGACCCCCTTTTGACCTTTTGACCTACATTGGCGAAAATAAAGAGCTTTATTTTACAGTGGTTTTCATTGTGACCCAAATTTGACATAAATACCTACTTTGGTTGAGATTTATGTGTTTTTGCATCATAGTCATTAGCTTATTTGCATATCTTACACATGACCTTATGGCTGAATATTTTGTCACATGATTGTTCTTCATTACAAAACTTTGCACAGGAACACTTGCTCTACAAGTCTTAGCGTTATGAGCGATATATTAATTAGATAAAAGCATATGAATTAGGTAAAGCGACATTTTTAACTGTTAAAGTTCAGAATCAGAACGCACCTTAATATGTAGGAGAGAGTCGAGCTTTGGATGAGTTTGACTATTTTACCTCTAATGACCCTACCAAAGGTCCAAACCATGTTATATCTTTGCGGCCAGTCTCCCACAGATGCCTGTGACCACGTTTGGTTAAATCCGTTTTGAAGCATGTGGGAGAAGAAGCGAACATGTGAGAAAGAGGAGGGGAGGAGGAGTGAAACACACCAAGAAAGAAGTATTTACGCGGGCTTGCACCGCGTGGGTTTTAAGGTAATTGATTAGAAAAATTCGGGTCAAATTATGTCAGTATTGAAGTTGTGACTAGGAACAACATGATAGGGAAGTTTATCTAAAAATGAAGTAAATTTCCATTAGTCCGTCAACCCCCTACTAAACTTCGGTTTTATTAACCATTCTAGAAACAACTGCCTGCCACATGCAAGAAGGGTTGTTGTAAACAATTTTCGGCGTGCAATGGACCGACAACGCCGCACACAGTGGCGCTGTTAGTGAGGCAATTATTGATGGCAAGAGGGTGTGGAGCAGATCCATGGCCTGCTTGCTCCCCGTTATGAACCCTATCGAGCATTCCTGCGATGTCTTAGGCCAAGACGTCATGGACAGGGACAATCTTCGTCAAACATTAAAGGATTTAGCTCAGGTTCGGACAATGAGTGGGACGCTTCCTCATTGAATCCTGAAACACCTGAGGACGTATGCCGCGACTTCCTGACGCGCTGATTCATGCCAGGGGTGGCCATAATGGATATTAGTGACTGAGTGATTATTAAAACAGTACTTTTGAACACTTCGATCATGAAATCACCCAAATGTTGTTCATCTGTAAAACGTATCGTGATTGTAAAAAAATGTAACAAAATTTTAAATCTTTGTTCAAAATACAACATTTCTTTTCAGGGCAACAGTGTATTTCTCCAGCAATTATCGTCCCAGTGGGAAATTCGTTGAAAATTTTATGGTTTTGGTCGGGAATTATAGTTTACGGATGTTCAGAAATCAAATGAGATATGAGCGCCAATTTTCCCCCAATTATTGACCGTTCAACCAATTGCCATTAAAAACACAGATTTCCAGTCGTCCATACACTATTTTGATCCATTACCAAACCATACTAGTGTCTATAAGCGAATATCACTTATGCTAAATAATTGTGATGAAAAGATGAACATTTATTGAAGTATTATGGTATAATAATGCATATTAAAGGTACTTATCCGTCCTCAGCCTCATACTTCTACTCACACCATCAAAGTACATCGTGACTCATATGTTGTAGCGTTTTTAGCAAGTGAGTCGGACAAAGCGACCGTGATGTGTGCAAAGTGTTAAATGTACCCAATGAGTCACTGTGAGGAGGTTGACAAAAGATTTTGAGTCTTGGCAGTAGTACCTTGATGTGTTGATGGAAAGTAATGCTGTTGAGTCGTGTGACAGTTTTCTCCATCGATGATTTGATAAAAACTTCTTCTTTCGCGAAGCGGTTTTGCACGGTGCGAACCTGGCTGACAATCTTGGGTTGCTGA
>JAMKCH010076327.1:0-54555 GCA_023653785.1 Ophioderma brevispina
TTTGAGCTAATTAATATTTACAACATCCATTTTGTCAATGTAACTCCTAAAGCACTTTAAATAATTGACCCCAATAATCTAGCTGACAATAGATATACACAGCATTCTCATATACATCTGATGGCCTAATATGTATGTTTTATGTGGTTATATGGCAGGTTGTTTAAAACCCAAGAGCTAGGAAGATGGCTGCATCATGCGGCAATAGAGATTTTCACAAATTCCCGGCGATATTGAAGAGTATTTATACTATTTCATAGCCTCTACTGGAAATAATCTTTATAAAGAAACCTTTCTTGTGTAGTTCGACCTCCTCCCCCCAACGGTTTTTCTGCTAAATTCGACGCCCTGGGGGGGGGGGTATACCAAAACCAACCCCCTTTTCGTAAATAAGGGACAACATCATCTTGTTTTATATCACTGTGTAGCTACATGTCCTTTCGTCAAATAAAAGTACAAACATATAACGTTTAATATGACGTCATAGTGACGTCCTAACTGTGATTTATATGATAAAAAGTATTATACACAATCATCTAAAAAAAACGAATGGTATACAAATATTGGCATATTTGCTTTAGAGCATCAATAATTAACATAAGTACCATTTTGGCCATTTACACATAAGGTCCTAAGGAAGGTGGCACCAGCCCCCCCCCCCCCCCCCCCACACACACACACCTTCCGACTTTGACGGAACCCCCAGTGGATACCTCCATTTTTTCGCTAAAGACCGCAACGGTGACTTACAATTAAATAAAGCTAGAAATATATAGTCCCGTTCAACCTTTTCAAATGGGGGGGTGGGGGAGAAGTGGCGCCGATGCACTGACGATGGAATTTGGGGCCTTTTCCATAGACCTGTACTAATCTGTCAGTTTTATTGGGGCTTACGGGGTGGGGGCAATTGTGCAGGTTCTGATCAGGGGAGCACTCTCCCCTCCCTGCCACTGCTCCTTTTATACCAAGGATACCACCCGTTCCCTGGACAATCACTGTACTAAATTCAATTAACGGGTATAAAGAGTAGGATCACCATACAAGTTGTAATTAATACACGTCTAGAAAATTATTTCTTTTTGGGGAAAAGAAAAATAGGTTTAGTATTCCTAGTTGGGGGGGTGTAAGAAGGTAAGGGAGTGAGCGGGTGGTATTAACCACTCTTTTCACACATACTAATTGAGAAATGAAGAAGTGAGTTTTTCAGTAAGCTAGGTGGTCGAATTGTGACGTCAAAGAGCTTCAAATAAGATACTGCCGCCTTCCATTTCATCGTCCAATCCACAACAAACAGCAAAATTATCACATTTTTTGGTGAACAGTCTCATCTGAGACATATGCTCGAATTTAGCCGGGAATTTAGTTATGCGACACGCAGTAATACATGCAATACGGCATAGCTACAGTATGTCCATGCCCCGCACGGCCAGGCCATGGCTACAGCAGGCATAAAAACAGCTAGTTTCACTCTCGTTCGCCTCCGTGCTGGTTTCCGATTTGTAATCCCCACCATTTATATAGCGAAAATTTTATTTTCCATCACATCCATATGTTTTTTCACACACGCACGTACCAATGACGCCAAAAAAAATCCATAGTGAAAAAAAAAATTCTAAAAAAAAAAAAATTACGATCTAAAAAAAAATTTAAAAATTCCAAAAAATTCTCAAAAAACAATACAAAAAAATTTTCTAAAAAATTCTTAAAAAAAAAATCTTGAATAAAAAAAATTAAAAAAAACAAAATTTTATTTAATTTTCATTTAATAATTTTTTTTGTCACTTTTTTATTTATTTTTTGTGGCGTCGATGGTACACCGTCAATTCTAATGAATAGTAAGAAAAGATGGGGACCAAGGACTGGTCCCCTCTACCAGTCAACAAGGCGAGGCCACCAGTGTGCTGGACCTCCGGTCTATAACTACCTTACATTCTTCCATTCCTTGTTCATATTTTAAGAGATCAAATCGGACATCACCATGTGGCAGCTTTTTAATACAGGAATGTAATCTAATTTTTGTGATATAAAAGATGAATTTGTCAAGGAAAGCGTGGTTCTTATTTGACAAAATTAAAACTAATCAGCAAAAGTGATTTTTGATCATTCAAGGAAAATCAAGTTCAATGTTTAATAAGGTTCAATGACATTTTAAGCATTAAAAATTGAAAATTTCATTACAGATATTTAAATGACTTAAACATTTTCACAAGTGTTTTAAGTGCATGGCAAAATTAATGAAGACAAATGTGTAATTAATATCAATTTAATTGAGTGTAGGACAGTGATGACGAATTATGAATTTATAGTGGTTATTACCTACTTATTCCATAAAAAATGAGAATGCATTATTGCCATTTAGTTTGTCATGTAATTAATTCAGGCACAAAAATGACAAATGATTTTATTCATCATTAATTGCTGTTTAACAAATGCAAGTGATTTTGCATAAAACCACGAAAATACGGTCATAACAATTTGAAAGCCGAAAAATGTTAATTGAACAATTCTACTGGGGTTCTGATAGGCATGTGCGCTTGGCCGGGCTTGCATCCTAGGTGAAGCGAAAATGATTGTGTACGATTCCTATCGGCAGCGTAATAATAATAGGAAAAGAGATTTCGAAATTAATTTTCATCATAATATTTTTACAATTTATAAAACACTGCACTTTTTAATATTGCATGACAAATTAAAATGGACAACTAAATGATAAATAATGCATTTATATGTCATTTCGATGACATGACAATTTCATAACAAAATATAAAATCATACATTGTCATTTAATTGTCAAACAACTTAAAATGATTTGAATGCACTAGAAATGACAAATTACGAACGAGTGGAAATTTTAAGTATGAAAATACCTGTGTTGATAAAAAAAAAATTGAAATGCTACAAAATGCCCACACACTACTAACACTATTCAGGTTGATTTTCTAATGATAAAAATATATCAATTTTAATTTGTAAACAAGACCTTTTTCTTGACAAAGTAGTGTTTTTAGTGTGGTTGCCAGACTTGTGGCTTTAGAATTCCATAATATTGTATGACCATCAATACATTCCCCGACCAAAATATTAATTGAATCTGACATAATTTTTAAAAATATTGAATACATGTAGATGGTTGACATTGCAGCATTTAAAAATGTATGTTTAGGTTGGGGTGACGTCCACTCTGGCCTGTATGGCTTTTTGACGCCCCTCCATATATCGATCATTTTAATTTGTATTGTTTGAAACAGTAATATTGTATTATGCTGTGATAATATGGAAATAAAATTCAAAGTCATGTTAAGATGCCATCACTGTAGTACAGGTAGTCTAAACTACCTTTTGATGAAGCTTTAATTCGTTTACTCTACCCCGCGGACCTCTACACATGGACAGCAGGTCTAGTGCTGATTGAACTATAGGAGTTGTTTTTGTCCTTCTCAATATGGCGGAAACAAAGCTACACATGCGGTGAATAAGATTCAAAACATGTCATTATTGTATACAAAATTCCTTAACTTAGACAATAAAGTGAAGCCATATTGAGAAGGCAAAATACAACACTTCCTGTGGTTTCAATCGGCGACTAGCCAACGGTGCGCCTGCCACATACCGCCTCCACAGACAAGTCTGTTGCCTACTCAGTGGACATATCTTGAAAAACCAAATCGAGAAGATCGTGTCCTCCCCCCCCCCCCCCCCCCCCCGCATGCTTGTGCTAAATACCCATTTTCTGTCTTGTGCCAGGCGCACCAAAACAAACAAATTTTTTTCAGGGAGATGCTCAATTACCCATGCTTTATGATAAAATAAAATCCCCAGTATCACAAGTAAAAAAGGGGAAAATATCAATTTTCCATGTTTGTGTAAGTTTTGTATTGGGTTAACCGTATGTATCACAGGGCAAGAAACATGGAAGCCTTAAGCTTTGACCTCCCTACCGTCACCAAGTTTCATCAATATAGCCTATAAAAATCGAATTGGAAAATTGAAAATATGGCCAACAAAAAAAAAACAAGTCTGTCCGGAACATGTGAAAGAGCAAATGCAAAATGCGTATGAAAAATGTAATGCGAAATTGTGATTTTTCATTTTTTATTGCAATTTTGACCCACTTTTAATTTTTGGCCGCCTTTATTTATTTTGAAAATTTTCAGAAAAATGCAATGAGCAAAACCTAAACAAAATTAATGCCGCATAAAAGACAATTTTAAAAAAAAATGTGCGCGGTTATGAGACAAACTTTTTTTTAATTGGCCTAACCTTTAATTGATAAATCGGTTGAGTAAAAAAAAACCAAGAGGGATGCTTCGACATGAAAGTACCCCAACCACCCCCAACACACGCCCCCACACACACGCACAAATATTTAATAAAGAAATAAAGACTTAAATGCATTTAAAAAAAATTAATAGAAACACTTAACACGCAGTATATATGTTGATGGCGTTTCAATTTATTGAGTATTGAGACAAAACATATACATATAAACATGTTCACATGTAGGCACTATCAGTGAATTGTAAAGCAGAAAATAAAAAAAAAATCATCACAATCAGATTTTGAGATCTTGTAAACAAGTATAGGTGTCCGAACAATACGTACTCTACCGGTGATAGAACAAAAGCAGACTTAATAATAACCTAATCGGATATTTTAGCATTATCTCTGTACGGACACTTACAACAACACCTAATTGAATGGAGTGATTGATCTTTGAATAAATGCGGTTTTCTTTCCTTTCTAGCATTTTTTTCATTGGAAACTTTGGAGTTTGGGAATTCTACAGATTTATCTTACACTTAAAGCTATTCTGTAAAGTTCAGATACTTTGAGTCTTCGCGCAGATCCTGATAGACGCCTTTAACTACAGAAAGATGTTTTAACGGCTAACAAGGTACTTTGTATAAAAACAAATGCAGTCCAAAATAGATGGCAATAAAACCATTATAGAAACTGGATGAAAAAAAATTATAGGAAACTGGATGATAATAATTGTTACAAAACATGCAGTGAGACATTAAAAAAAAAGAAAGCACATAACACTTAAAATTGCCCTAATCAAATATACAACTCAGTTGACTTTTTCATCCAGTTCATACAATTTTATTCTGCCGATCCAAACAATACCCAAAACAAGTATTGCTTCAAAACTGATTTCCATTTATATAAGAATGAGTTCCTTTCATCGTTGGTACAATAGTGGCTGAAACACAATTGTGGCAAAAAAACAGTCTAAACGAAGCAACTAAAATTGTAGAGAAAGAACACACCATGCTTAAAGCTTACAATACCAATGTATCCGCCCGTACATATTCCTTTATTATGGCAGTAATAAGGTTAAGTGGAAAATGAATTTAACAAAAATTTCATCAAACCTTTTTAAGGTTGACTCAGAGAGTTCACGGGGAAGCGCCCTCAAATTTTATCAACAAATTGTGCTTTGTGCATGTACAAAACGCTCTGTGCACATAATAATCACGGTGTGAAATAGCTAAGCTCGTATCATGTCCTTCAAACAGAAAATCACACTTCATGATCTGGAACTTACACATCCAAGCGAAAGATGCCGAGTCACATCTCAACTTTGATTTGAGCAGGTTGGCGGCATCTTTAATTTTTTTAGTAAACTATTTCAAATAATGCACTACACACATATTTCAAAATATCTGAGTCAGCTTTAAGTGTAAACGCTTACTTTGATTTAGCAATGTCCAATAGGAGTTTTTTTTCCAATAGAGGAGCTTCTAGGGATCCATACACTTTCAATTGTATAGAATGTGGTTGTATGGAAGCGTCCGACCGACTCAGAGATTTTCGATGGGGTGGGTGAAATCAATTTTCAAACAAATCGTGTTTTGCCTATACAAATGCGTGTCAATAATAATCAGTGTAAAATAATAAGCTCAATCAAAGTTCCTTCATATAAAAAATCCCCCCAACTTTGTTATAAAGGTATGGATCCAGAATTTGTTGTTATACCCAACGGTATCCTATGGCACTGCATAAATGCTTATTGCATGAACACGAAACATCCGATTCAGCTATAATACGTCTGGATAATAATAAGTATTTTAGGTTACTATCTTTATTTCTACTGCTATTTTGAATTTCGTACCCCACAAATATATATTTCGGAAATCTCTGAGTCAGCCTTTAACTGCGATATAAACTACTGAGGCATAGCAGTTTATTTGCCTTTTCTATTTCATTCCAATCCAATATGTACCTATGTTTAAACAAAAATGATAATGGAAAATCAAATTGGTGTGGTGATTAGGATGGGATTATACTCGTACAAGATGCCTCCATTCTCCTAAAGTTTGCAGAAACCATTCTGCATTAGAGACGAGTAGTTGTGGTATAGGTCTACATGAACGTAAGGGATGGGTCATTATTTATACCCGGGGGATTGGAGGATTTAAACTTTTTCAGGGTGAAGAAATTTTACATTTTCTCTGATTTATGAGATTTCTCCATTTAAAGTTCAGGTTCCTCCTTCGTTAACATTTTCATGTTCACCCTCAGGCATTTTTTGTATCCCTCCATCAAATCCTCCCCCCCAACCTGAATTAAAAATGACCCTGCCCTAAGAATCCAGGGCCATGCACTTTGGAAGGCACTATATGGCATTTTGAAAAGCTCAGTTCTCCCACATTCACCTTGATTGTATACCCACCAAAAAAATAAAAAAAAACCCCACGACCACACTAAACTGGATAGGTTTCCTGCATACTGTTTTCGATTCAAACAATTTTCCTTTGTCTTTTCAAAACATTTTTATTCAAAAATAAACATACAAGCACAGACTTTTATTTTTATTTATAATGCATGGCAATACAATGCATCTAAGTTAACCAGATACAAAGACTTGTTAAACCAGGCGGCGAAGGTCATAATGTTTTGTTAATGAAAGTGGGAGTTAGAGGTTGCGAAATATACGTTAGACTAATGCGACATATCCGCTAAAATCGACTCACTTGGCCATATCAATTTACATTTAATCTACCAAACAGACCTCTACACATTTGGCATATAGTAGAAAATGCTATTTTGACAAATTTTCTCATCCAACAAAAAGATGTGGATGAAGAATTTGAGAAAAAAGCACTTGAAATTTGAATATTTTAGGGATTTAGTTGCAAATTGCCGTGCCTTATTCTCTCCAGTTCAGCAGACCACAAGTAGTTTTTTGCATGGGAAGAGTAAAATTAGCGTAGTGGATGTTTTGTTACAGAGATGAGACTAAGTATATTTAGCCGTCAACCATTGCCGAATCCAAGCGGTGGTATAGTTGCGATTTTGTATTGAAAGCAAGGCGGGCTAGGATTGGATGCACTGATGATTTTATGATCACGTTGATGTGTATTGTCGTGATGAAAACATAGGCGATTACTAGTTAAAGTAGTACCATATTACCAATGGATACGTGTGCTGGCAAAAATGTCCTATATGCTCACACACCTCACTTACTGGGGCTATCTACACGAGAGGATCAATGTGGCCAGTGGTGCAGTTGCAATGGTTGTATACATACATAGGGTATCGTGTTATGCACACTGCCCGCCCCATAGCGTTTTACTCTGTTCGGTCTGAGTCATGAGGGTGACGTATACGTAATGACGGGACTGTGCATTCGCTTTAGCATTTCGATTGTGCTGCCTTTATTCATGTGCGTGTTTGCAATGGAAAGGCCAGCGAGTGCGTTTCTAGGGTGCAAAAAAACATAACGCGCACAGTGACAGTCACCCTCAAAATTGAGATCGAAACATATCGGGAGTGCGGTAGGAACCCGCCTTCTATCGCGGGTATCTATTGCATCACACGGTCACGACTATTAACGCACGAGTCCATTACGCATGACGTGCACGAACTTCGCGATTTAAGATTATTTGTGAACACAAATTTCAAAGCTGTAATGGCATGAAAATGTGCTCGTGCCAGAGAAGTTCCAACGCCCAATTCACAAAACATCTGGATCTTGGAAGTACCACAAAATTGATGCGGATTCTGGTGCCCTGTGTAGATGCCCCACTGTATTGTTTTTCGGTCTTACATTACCTTTGTGAACATGACATCGGGTTGTCTGAAACATTCCGCTCAGTGTTAATTTCTTCTAAGCCTGTTATGACATGATTTGACGCATCGGTTGCAGATTTGAAGCGTGGACGTGGGGCGTGACGCATACGTGTGAGTTTAGAACAGCAGGACTAGTCCTGGACTCAATGGTGAGTCCGAGTCATCAGACTGGGACTCATGCTAGGTGGACTCGAACTCGGGTCCCATGGACTAGTACTTGGGGACCCATGCCATGGACTTGGATTCACCGCAGACTCAGACCTGCTGCACTCGGAAATTAACCAAAACTCCAACACACATCTATCTCCCAATACTGGCCAATACTAGTAGTTTGAATGATCACCCGATACCCTGATGTGTTTACAGACTCAAAGTTCTAAACTATTATAAAATATGCTGACAAACTAGTTAAATCAGATGATCATGATATTAAAATAGTACAACACAATGCACCATTACCCCTCCACTAATTTATGACTGGCTCCAAATCAGAAAAAGAAAATCAAAAGGATAATTAAATTGGAAATGACTAATGCTTGTTATGTTATTGTTTAATACCAATCAAATGCACGGGCATTGAGTAGGGCGGATTACAACGCCCAGAGAATTTGCGGAAAAGCGTGTGGAAGATCATACTCGCGTGGAGTTTTTCAATAGCTGATTGAAGAGCCTCGCGCTCTCTTTAGGCAGCTTTAATTGATAATGCGCATGCGCATAAACAAAAATGTTGTGCCTGTCAGAAGTGGTCGCTGTGGACCGAATTGCTGAGATTAATGACCTCCACCGTCTGTGTGTAAAAACATCCAATGGATGCCATGACCCAATTTATACCAACAGGAGGGCAGGCCATTACATGTCCTCCTTTACATCAGACAATAGCAGCTAAGCACATTCAATTATAGCAGCTCACCCATTAGAATCAAAAATAGAGCATTTACAGGACTGCAAAAAAACAAACCAATTTGAGCAGTTTGATGTGATCTGGTCAGTGCGGGTGTTCCACAAGGTTCCATGTTATACAACTCTATTATGTCTGGTATTCATCGGAGGTACATAAAAAATAATCCTTGTCGTGGGTTGGCCATTTCCAGTTTTGGAAAGGGTATTAAAACGCCTACTAATACATTGACTGGGTTAACAATTAACAAATTTACCTTTAAATGTAACATGTTAATAGGATTCTTTCATCATGAGAAAGTCCATATGAGTGTCAATTTTTTCAATACTTCTACTTGTTCCTGCAGATGTTGCCATGACGGGGAGGGGAACCTGACACAAGCCCGGGGTAACCACCCCAGTTACAAGGGGTTCCGGGCGGGACCCTAATGAGACTAAAACGAATGAAATGGACCCTATCCAAGACCAGACCTATTCAAATAGACACACTTATCAAGACCCGGCGGCCACAGAAATATTAGCATTTAAATTTTACCTGGACTTTTACACTACATTTGAGATAATTTATGGACTTTTAATTCTGTTTGAGCATGATATCAACACAAAATCTGCTATTCTAACAGATTTCCTGTGATTTTATACTCTACCCGACACTGAATGAAAAGTATAAAATTAGATTACCCTTGTGAGCTGAGAGACATGGGTTGAATTTTGATACCCTAATTGCAAGTCTCGACACCTGTCCAAGTCTCACATTTTTTTGTTAACGCAGGTGGTCGAAAAGGCCAAAAGAACCGGCAAAAGGGAAAACAGAGGGAGGAAATGGGAAAAGGAGGGGGAGTGAAAAACCTGGTACATGCAATTGTCATTCAGTACAGGCAACCACCCCCCCCCCCCAAAAAAATGGCTGGTATTCTGAAAGGGAGTCTAACTTTACAACCTGGGTTTAATCCAGAGTTAGTCCTCAGGAAGAAAAGAAACTTTTTCATTTCAAAAATTATGTGAAATATAAATGTAACTGTGAGAAAATCCCCATGGATGGCCATTCCGGCCCATCCCATGAGGAAATTTTCTTACCGTTACAGCCCCCCCCACAATTTTAGTGTAGGTTGTAAGGGGAAAAAAGGTCACTCATGTAGGACTAACCCTGTTTTAAGCCCCGGTCTAAAGTTAGACTCTCCTTCAGAATTACCAGGGTTAAGTTTTTAAGTAAGATTGGAAAATGCAACTTGATTAGCTATCAAAAGCTTGGCTGTGTGATGTCTATCTACGTTTACAAGTTTGTGTAAATTACCCCCACGCCATAAGCAAGGCGCTAACAGTTTATACCGGTATAAAGGCTATGAATTTGATCATACCACAGCAAACAAGTAAAACACTGAATTAGTGTTTTAGAAAAATTACCGCATATGATGTTAACAAACTTCAAAAACTCTATCTCAAAATCAAATCAGGCTTTTGATCTCTAATTTCCACAATTATTGTGAAAATTCAGCAATTGAAAGTGAAATGTAGCAATTTCATTGGCTGATGCCGGTTCAATTCGACAATGGAACCCAGGGTAGTACGCGCTGCGTATTGACGTTATTTTTAGGTGAAAGCGCTCGCGTTCTACCGCGTTGGCTACATTGTACTTTCATGATAAAGCTGTTTAAGAATGAGAATAAAGGTATGATTTTGGGAACCGGTTACTCTCTTTACCAAAAATTGAAACCGGCAACTCCATTATTTTAGCCTCATAGCCTACGGCCCCGTTCTTCCACTTAAAAAAGAATGGTATCGCCTTGGTCAATCGTCGTAAAGAGAGTTCCAGTTCCCAAAATCAGGCTTATTATCTAAATAAGTAAAATATTCATTTTAAAATATAAAACGTAACAGTGTTTCTGAACTGAATTACCGATATCTCCAAGTTGGATTGAATGACATGTTATTCGTTGTGCAATGATTTCGAAAAACGATCTATCTTAGGAGATGGGATAAAATTTAAAAAAACATATTAATTGGAAAATGCATTGAAACATGCATTGGCAATTGCATGTATTGCCACTATCCCCATGAGAACTTCATTGAAGGAGGATCTTTCTTGCCCTGACCCTGATGAATTCTTCCAAGAATAAAGCCCGGTGTGTGTCATCCAATGTGGTTTCATTAGCACTAATTTCGGCCTCGGTATACTATCAGCAGAGGTGCGAACAGCGTTCGAAATAACGGTTGTCTGTTCGCCGGGACAACCAAATGAACGCTGGACAACCAAAAATGATTCTACAGTTGTACGGCGGACAATCATAAAATCTAAGCCAAAAGTCGCTTTTGATACGCCGCAATTCATAGAACCCGACTCCTTGAATATTTTCTTTCTTAAACTTCGCCAATAAAGTAAAATTGCAGTTCCAAGAAACTCGCCTAAATCGCTAAATATTAATCAAGCCCAGATTATTTACGCTAATAAAACAGGTTCAGGGAAAGCCTCTTTTGCTTATTTACGCTAATAAAACAGGTTCAGGGAAAGCCTCTTTTGCTTAACCAAACATGCATGAAACTAGCTCAGAATTTCAATGAAAGCATTACTAACTCAGAAATGATTTCATTTTGTCATTTTTCGTTACAATTTACCAGACCTAAAAAGTAGGAGCTTAAGGCAGCTCCTGTAGGCTTAATAGTTCCCCTGAGTGGCACCGAGCCACCAAAGAGTTTATCATTTTACTTTATCATATTATATAAGCCTACAGAAAGTTCTTTCAAAATACAGACAACCAAAAGGTTTGGCGGAAACCACACTTTCCCCCTTAATTCGGACGCTGATTGCGAAGCAATTTTTGTCCATTAACCATGAAACACAAACAAAAGTGCAGGATGCATTTACTAAAGATTATGACAAAGATGTCAAAGAATGGGCCAAACAGATGCTTGAAGATGATGCCATTGAAGATCAGTTGAAAAGGCACATACAAGAGCCATCAGGAGAGGAAGCCGATAAGTTGAAGATGGAGTTAGATTATCACAACAAAACCAGACATCCTGGTTATTATTGCCTGGTTGGTGATAATGTTAACATGAAAACACATGCAAGGTACATGGGCATCAGAGGCCAAACTAGAGACATGCATATGTTCAACATGCTTGCTGTTGAGAATCGAATAGGTTTCTATCATATGACAAACCTGTAGCACACATTGACGACGTACCACTGAAATCATTTCTACCTGGAATTGAAGACAATCAGGCACTGAAAAATGTGTGGATAGTACATGTAGGCAAAATAATTGTAAAGTATTTACCAGCATTTCAATGGTTATCAAATGAGCTACCGGATGTGATTCCCTATCAGTATTCACAAGAAGCAAAGAAGAAGACCAAAGTGGTGGGGTGTTTCCATAAGGTGACACCCTTTTCTGACATACTTTTCTGACACCCTATGAATTCGGAAACCTTAACGGAATAAACCATATAAACCATGTGGTTTATTCCGTTGTCTGTTAAGGTTTCCGAATTTCCGAATGTCACCTTATGGAAACAACCATAGTGGTGAGTACTACTTGCATTAATTTCAAAATTGCATTTTGCGATAGAAAGCCGTCTATTTCACTTTAAGTACAAGAGATCATGGGCAATATTTTAACAAAGACACATATCATATACACTGTTAAAATGACCTAAAAACACTTAAAGGTGCTTGTTCCGATTTATGTGTATTGTGTTCTCTACTTGATATGAGAGCCTAGCACTTGCACATATACCCCATCAAGTACCGTGGGAAACAAACTTGAAGTTTTAATGGTAGATGCAATAATGCATGTTGCGCGCGACGCCCTATTCAATATTGTGCAAATATTGATGGTTAACCACTAAAACGGCGTTTTGAGGGCTGAAACTTCAGGACGACAAGAGAAAATACGACCTTTCATCGATATCAAAATCTATACTACTTCAGGGGAAATGAGGGGTCCCAAAGACGATCGAACATGAACACGCACCTTTAAATGGCAAACAGAACCACTTGATTAATGTTTTAGAATAGAACATAAGTTAGAACATACCGCATTTGCATGTTCTCAACAACCTTTGTGTATAGAAAGTGAACATTTTTCAAAAGTCGACCTCTTTTTCTCTATATTTTCAAAGGGCAATGGACAATATTGCATATTTTATCTTGGGGTTTAAGGTGGCAATTTATTTTCTCCTTTTGCTGTTTAGGTAAATATTTTAAAAAGTATTAGATGTGGCTTCCTTTGATTTGAGTATGACTCAATGTTACAAGTGCCGTTCTCATTGGGTCCTAAAGTATACTAGTATCTCCATAGTTTTTTGATAATATAGGGTTTTGAATAGATAATTAATCATTTATCTTGGGAATTTCTCAAAATGCCCAAGGAATGGCCCAGGTGGCATCCAGCAGATTTTTATTCTACACACCCAATCTATCATTTCCGTCAAAAATTGTGTCCATACTCACTTACCGTGGCAAGGGCCATAACTTGGACCATCATCTCTCTCTGACTACCAGGGGCATATGAGGTATCAATCCACAGGGGTCAAAATTTCCAAGTCGATGCCCACCAGAGGGGTGATTTGCTCCAATTAAGTCTGAATTTGACCAAATGCACGTAGTGCGCGAAAATTGCCATATGTGCTTTAATTTTGCCCAAATTTTAGGCCTGAAATTGGCTCAAAAAGCGGGACGATATGGACCAAAATATGCATTTCATCCCCTTTTTCAAGGAATTCGACCAGAGGGTGAACTCCCCCCCCCCCGGTCGGGTACCCACTGCCGGCCGACTACTGCCAGGGCCATTAGTGATGGGACATGTCCTTCTATGCTGTTGTTTTGTTGGTAGTCTCCATCGGGGGGGGCCTGTGGAAACCAAGTGTAATTCATAATTATTATTAAAATCATATAATCTCTGTTGTTGGTTGACCAGGAATCAAAATTGCCATGTTTGAACTCATGGTCAAGCATGTCCCTCAAATTAAAAATCGCCCATGATCAACCATGGATGTCAATGGAGGTGATTCAAGTGTATCATGTTTAACCATGTAGACCATGGGACGTGACCAAATACCAACTGTAAACAAATTCTGTAGTCCCATCTGGGGGAAAGGAAACCAAGTAAATTCATAATAAATTATTTACGATCACATAACTGTCTGTTCCCGCACATAAACTGGCACATGTTCTTAAAAATAATAAAATGTCACCATCAATTTCTTTTTTCGCCCATATCAGAGACCAGAATATGTCATAGACTCAGCTACATGAGCTAAAATATTAAATGGGCCGGGTATGTAGGGCCATGTTATAGCCAGGTGTTATCCACCACCTCCACTATTCGGGTTGAGTTGGACCATACCCGTCCTCTCTCACAATAACTACAACCAGTGTAACATTATAATATAGGTCTTGACACTAAATTTCTTCTGAAAACAGCGGTCAATGGAATAGAAATGAAAGTTATCCTGTTAACCATGATCAATTTGTCATGCTTGACCACGGTCGACATGGACAATTTGACCATGGTCAACCATGGTTAAACATGATCATATTAACCATTGTTTTGACCATGTTTTTGAAAATTGCACCACTGCTGACCATGGTCAAAACATGTCTGAGTTTTGACCATGGTTGACGTGGCATGCCATTTTAAAAAAAACATGGCGAACATGGATGACCATGGTCAAAACCCTGGTTGGACCCATGGTTAGAACCATGCTAGTTTCGCATAGGGTGTGTCATCCAATTTTGTTTTTCATGGTAGGGGAGAAACTCATTTCTTCAACAATTGTCTGTTCAATTACTAGATGTCCGATTTAATTATTTCAAAAAATCACCACTTTCGAAAAAAATCACGAAAAAAAGTTGTTATTCATCATTGGACCCAGCAAGATCATTGGGTTCCAACGTTAAAAACATATTTCCTTCTTTGGATTTTTATTCAATTTTAACTGATTTTTTATTGGCAAACGACAACAAACTTGGTCCAGGTGAATATTGACTTTTGACTCTGAAACTTTGATGGCAGATCCATTCATGAATTAGGGGCGCTTCAAAGTATTGTAACAAAATTGCATTTATTATTGGGAAGCTATAAGCACTGGTTAGCCTGGTACCATAAAGACATTTTCACACAAGAAACATTTTGGTGCTGGGCACCAATGTATGCCCCGCGCAATGGCAGAATTATTAAAAACATCCAAACATAGCCAAGAATTGAGAGATAAATAACATTTTCCAAGCAAAAATTGCTTGTGTAAGTGACTTTGACTGAAAACTGATTATGGTATAATAGTGGTATCATAAGTGTTGATTCAAGATCACTTATTCTTGTTCAAGTTAATGATCACTGTAGTACCTCAATAGTCGACCCTCATAACTGATGTCAGCTGCCAAGAATTGTCAATATTTCTGAATATGCAATGATATAGTCAGGGCCGTCCCCAGAGGGGGGGGGTGTGGGGGTGGGGTGTGACACCCCCCCATTTACAAAATTCTGTCGGCAAAATGTTGACTTGTCGGCGAAAAGGGTATAATGTCGGCGCAGATGGCGAAAATGGTATAATGTCGGCGCAACTGATTGGATGGGTGGATTATCGGTGGTGCACTCCTCCACATCTGTTGTTGTTTGTTTTGTTTCATAGCTGTAAAGTATCTTGATTTCGGTTGCGGTTAGCCACCCCCCCTGGCCACCCATTTGAAAATTCTTGAATCCGGCCCATGATTTTGTTGGCAACACAGACTCAACACCCCCCCATTAAAAATGGTCTGGGGACGCCCCTGGATATAGTACCTGAGTATTAACCGGGCACTGTTGGCAGTTCGCCCAACTGGCTAGCTGATATTTGACCCCACTTAAACACATGGAAATAGAACCTTGTACAGATCCCATATATATTTGTATAAAAACACTGAAAATACAATCTATCTCACACTGTATCATCATTTTACTTTCACAAAAACTATCTTGTGTTTGCATAAATATTTATGTCATGTTCATCACAACCATTAAGTAATTTTAGCACTGTTCATCATTTTCAATTGTCATGAAAAATTGTTATGACCAAGGCTCTGCATGCTTCAATACAGCAAAAACTCCATGCCTGTCAAGTTATTGCGGGGCAATAATAGAAAAAAGAGGCCTTGTTACCAAAATTGTCTTGACCCTGTCCCATAGTCAAAGTCATTAGCCCAATATCATAGTTTACTTCTTGAG
Organism: Ophioderma brevispina; assembly: GCA_023653785.1. Classification (NCBI taxonomy): domain Eukaryota; kingdom Metazoa; phylum Echinodermata; class Ophiuroidea; order Amphilepidida; family Ophiodermatidae; genus Ophioderma; species Ophioderma brevispina. Next base: position 16,179 of record JAMKCH010076327.1, read on the forward strand.
AGAACCCCTTGCTAAATCCCTTAAAACAGATGGTCACTATATCTTGGGGGGAGCTGCCTAACCTGAGATCTTTTTGACATAGGCGTGTTTTGATCAATTGAGCTTTAGGTTAAATCTGTACACATGACTATCAGCCAGGATACACTTAATGCCTCTAAAAATTGGGTTTGGAATATTTTGACAGGTTTTATTTTTATTCATATCCATCATACACAACTTAAATATATACACCACACAACATAGGATGTGAGGGTTGTTTCTTAGCCTCCCTTGCGAAGTGGCAAGGAGAAGAACTTGATCATGGCATCCTAGCTGGAACACACGTCTTGCGATCTGTGTTTCTTTAGAGAGACTAACACCATCTTCAGTTATATTATAAATATGGAAAAGTTTGATAGTGGTAGCGTTGAACCAGAAGCTACAGTGTTGAGATAAAGCCGTCATATAATTGTGTTAACATGGAGTTGAAATGGACATAACTTTGTACACCCATCATGCCGTGGAAATAATTTGTGTATCAATCGTGCTGTTTAACCTGAAGAACTGGACGAATTTAGCCCAACAATGGACTGTGTGTACTTCATGGAATGGACTTGTGTAAACTTATTCTAGAATTATACTGGTAACAGTTATGTTTGTCACATGGAAATAAGGGTGCACCCAAACATGTTTTGTTATGAACGCACACACACACACCCTCACTCACCTTCAAAGTTCACACACACACACACACACACCTACAACTTTTGGCTTTTATATCACAACCGGTACAAATAGAGGTGTGGCATTAGTTTTTTCCTTTTATTATTGGTGTCTTTTGTATGCGCCTCATTAGTTAATAAATGTTTGAAAGTAGTGCGCTATGACCTGAAGAAGTTCTGTTAATTGCTTAATTCATTAATTAGTCTAAGTTTCAACTTTTGCGCTACCAGTCCTGTTAATCATTAAACTATCCTATTAATTAGCCCAATTCTCCAAACATTCCGCCAGCTCGCCTACCCGATCAACCAAACATAGATATGGGTCTTCCACTGGCCCTACTTGCCCTCGCCCGCTAGACTCGGCCATCCTGAGGGCAAAAATAGCGGCCCGCTAGAGTATGTTTACAACAATATTGATTTGTGGACCTTGCTTTGATTTCAGGTGTTTGTGCGTGCATTAATGCATGGGTATGTAATGCATCATTGAAATACCGATTACTTTTAATAGAGTCCTTCCTGTTTTTGTTCATGGGTTGATGAACAAAAGGAAATCATACAGCCTCTCCTGTAATGCCGTCCATTCAAGTTAATGCCGTGTGACTCCACGAATATCATCTCCTTTTGTATGGCAAAAATTCAGTGTAAATAACAACGGTTCGATTAGAATCTTTTAAGCAAAGTTGGCATTATTCATTTCATACCATTGGAGGACAATAGGCCTATTTGATCGAGAATCATATCCTCCGACGGCAACTTTTACCACCTACAAAGTGGGGGTTAATGGAACCTTCCACAGAACGTAATTACTAATGTTTAAACCAAACCCTTCTTAATTCGTCATTTTCAAAACGAGAGTGAACTACCCAGGTTTCAATAGATTTGAAAGTTTAAAATGTCCCATCCTTTGTCATGTCAAGCACGTCTTAGGTCCAAAGATACTCAACAACTTCTTTCGTGATTGCATTTTGGAAGTAAATTTTTTGAATAATCAAAACTAACATCTAGTTAATTGAACAGACAGTAATAAGGACCCCACCATACATGCATGCGTATCATATGCAGAAGCCATATGCATGTTTATAATTGAAAATTGGATGGATTTGCCATAAATTGGGATTTTATTATACACAAACACTTACAATGTTGGACAGGGCTGTACGCAGGATATTTTTTGGGGGGTGCGAGACTTCGAAAAAGTGGATTTTTTTTTTTAAAAAGTGGACTTTTTTTTAATAAAGTGTACCTAACCCCATAAAATGGTCCATTTTGTTTACTTTTTGAACATTTTATCACCAAAATGTGGAATTCTCTCAATTTTTTTTTTTGTTTTTTTTTTTTTTGGATACATTTTTATCAAAAAAAATCAAGATTGTGGACATTTTGCCCCTTTTGTGGAATTTTTTTTTGGAGAAGACATGAGCGAGACAATCCACAAGCACAGCCCCCACCAAAAAAGGCCCCAAACAGGAAGACGAAGAAAAAACAAACGCTGGAGGCGACAACGCCCAATGTCAGGAAAACGTTTGGGGCATTAAAAATTACTTGCCAGAGAGACCTCTTGGAGAGGATGACCACTCAATATCAAGCCACATTGCATCCATGCATTTTGAACATAAAAAGAAGAAACAGAATGTGTCACTTATAAACCAGTTAATGGATATAAATTTCCCTGACAGAAGACAAGCTATGGCCACTCAGCTGTGGAATTGAACAGCTCAGATACCTGTGTCTCTTTCATGAAGAGGTAAAAAAATCAAGTGTGTTTTAATTTACTCTTTGATTTTTAAATAGGGTTTGTACTATAGGTTTGAGAACTAGGCAGGCTCAGCATTTTTCAATCAGATCAAGTAACTTTTCAGCCATTGATTTGAGTGTAGGTGGGGTCACGTCAATGTTGGCGGTCAGGTGCCAGTGCAGACATGGGTGGAAATCGGGGGGATGGTAGTGAACAATGTGCATTTCAATCCCCTTTTGATGAAGGTAAGTGGAGGGGAAGTGGAGGGGAAATGGAGGTGGCATTGGAGGGAAGTGGAGGTGGAGGAAGGTCACATGATTTGGTGTGTCATTATAATAATCATAACCGGATTTTGTTCAGGAAAGGTGAGACGTGAAGTCATGTGACGAATCTGACATGACGTCACATTGTGATTGGTGCACAATGTGACATCATATTGTGTAATATAAGTGTGGAACATGGTGGTCCCTCGTTTTGGTGGAGGGAAGTGTTTCAGAGAGTGCCCAGGGATATCTTTGGAACTGGTTTTGTCCACTTCTCACGTTTGCCATAAGAAAAGGAAATGCTCAAAAAAGTCACTTGGCCATCAGATAGGGTACTCATACTGGTTTAAGCGGCATTTGCAGATTTTCAAAAGATAAGCGATTTCAATTATTATTTTTTCTTGTGAATATTCTTATTTTATATGTAAAATGATGGACAAATACAAAAATATTTCAGGTTTGAGTAGATTTAGAATAATGGCCTACTTTTACTTTCCGTCCAAAACATGTACATATTGATTTGACAAGCCCAGTTGTTGAAATACGATCAAAGTTAAATAGCGTCCTCTGTACTATTGTCAATTTGGTCCGTTGTCGTTGACAAATATATGTCCCGTTGATTTTGCTCAAAACGGTGAACAATAAGCCCTGTCATACCCTGAAGGGGGATTTTCTCCAGAAGAGTGGAATGATGCGGTAGAAGGTGCAGTAGCAACATGGTACTATATAGTTAAGTGTACAGGTGTAAATGCAAAGAAAATCTTGTTTCATCATGTTTCGCACACTATCGCATCGGCTGGCTGTCGTCTGATTGGTCAAAAGTTGTCATTTGAGGGTAATTAGCGCAATTTAGGAATCTTAAGTCATAAAAATAAGATGGACTAATTCTCTGGTTTCTCATTTCCAGAACACAGACTTAAATGACTGGGAGGATGTAAGACAATTTAAAATGGCATCAAAGAAACAACAAGGTGATGGTACATGTGGCTTGCCCTTTATGTTCGCAAAAAGGGGATTGTCTAGCGAGACATGCAGAAAACATCCATCAAAAAAGAAGCAGAAGAAGTGGGAAGAGGAAGAAAGAAGATAGCAACAGTGACAGCCATCATGAAGATGTCAATGGCCATGATGGGAGAGATGAAGTTCCACCAAGTGATGTTGAAGGTTCAGAGGATGTCATCGAAAGTTCTGGGAGAAAATCCAGAAGATATGCCTCCAGCTGCTGACCAAGATGGCAGTGACAAAGAGGAGTGAAGACAGGCGCAAGATGGGGGAAGAAGAGGAAGACCGGATTGACGAGCTGTTTAGATTACACTGACGGTCCATCCGTTCTCACCATCGAATTGGTTGAAGGACACTACGCTTTCATAAAGGATCTGCAACTTTACTGCAAGGCCTACAATCACAGCAAATGTGACCAAATCTTCAAAAGGACCTTTCGACTGAAACATCACAAAATTACATGTGACAGCAACATCAAGAATCCAAGGTGGTGCAAAAGTATCTCCACTCACCATATTAGACAAACTCGATAATGAAGGCATCGAGATGCCTCTTGACATGATACTTTCCTCATCGAGCAACTTTCGATTTTGAATGTTACTTTGAGACAGCAACATCAAGACATTCACTCAACAGCCACATTCAAGGTGGAAGCCCGGTGTGAAAGCAGATATAGTCCGGCGGGAGCCACAGTCCGGGGTTCCAAAGACGATAACGGAATAAAGCGTGAAACTATTGTTGTGTGAAGAGTTAACTGAATCGATTGCCCTGTTGTTCACCATTGTTCCCGGACTATGAGTACGCCGGACTATAATTACTTCTACACCCGGCATTATATTTCATATGTCAACAACATATCAACATAATTGCATCTCAATGACAACACTAGTTCTATCCCCTCTTTTTTCCCTTATACAAACCATAAAAACCATTAACCATACGGCCAGTATTGAGACTGAAGTCGCATCCACACGATTTGTGATTTCTTCCTCATTTTTTGAATCAAAGTGCCACAAACCATACATTTTTGGAACTGTGTAATTGTCCACCGATCAACTTAGTTTGTTGGTGTCAACTCCATATTTTATCTTCTTAAAAACCTTCTTAGCTGAATGCTCCTAAAAATCAGGCAAAATTCAAAATGGCTGCCCTCATTGCCGATTCGGGCACTCTAATCTGAACCTCTTCTTTTACCATTTCAGAGATCTCAAAAGAAGGGACCATTTTCTATATCCTTTCAGAAACAACGGCAAAAAGCAAACAAATATTTCGGATGCAAAATATCCCATGGGTTGGCTCCATAGGGTTGTTTGAACCAGATTTCCACAATTTCATAAAGAATGAGCCAGTCTTAATAATTTTGCAACCAATGCTTCCTCCGAGACCCAACATCAATGACAACCAACAGCAACGCCCCTAGAGGAATACGCAAACAAGTTAATTCCCAGAGCCCTCTGCAAGACATGCAGACATTACGTTGCCGAAGGTCGACATACTCCCTGCCTGCCATGTGTGATTTGCAGCATGATGAGACCACACCCTGTCCGGCCCTAACATCAGAGGATCTGAAGTGCCGCATTATCTCCTGCCGGGTCAAATCCAGAACAGCCAGCATCAAAGCAGCCAGCATCAAAGACCCTGACGAAATACTTCCTAACATGAAATGCTATGAAGGTTAGTCCTCTCATTTATCAATTCTTTGGCCAAAATTTAGGTGGTTTTTAAGAGAGCACTACCACTATGACCCTTGCATCCACAGGACCTCGCCTCTCACTACAGCAAGGTTTTGTTTTGGAAGCGGCAATTTACTTACAATGGTTATTGGACTTAATGGGTAGTAGACCAAGTCCAAGTGGTAATAGACTATGTGGGTTTACACGGCTGTAGCAGGGCCGTACGCAGGATTTTTTTTTGAGGGGGGTGCAGGACTTCGAAAAAGTGGACTTTTTTTTGAAGTGGACCTTTTTTGGTAAAGTGGACCTGAACCCCTAAAATGGTCTTTTTTTGCACTTTTTGAACATTTTATCAACAAAAAGTGGACTTTTGTGTCAAAATTTAGCAAAAAAATTCAGCAAAAAGTGAACCTTTTGCCCCTTTTGTGGAATTTGCAGAATAAGTGTAATGTTGTTTTTCCATTCTGGTGATGTTTGGTAAATCTGTGATTATGGTAGGGCAACACTTTGCAACCAACATAGTTTTTTTTTTGTAACTAAAGCCAAAATTTGAACAATCTTCACAGTCTTTTGAACTTGCAACTTTTGTTTTAACTCTTTTCTTTTACATATTTTGAACAATGAACTCTCTCAGAAACTGCAGTATTAGTTAATAAGTTAATAACTGCATGTTGTACTTGACAAAGAAACACATTTTGCAAACATAGCCATTGAAGTTTCCAAAATATCAACAAACTTTGCAACAATACCCATAACAATGAGAATATTCTAATCCACCTTATGAATTATATTTGTCTACGAACACTTTTAATAGGTTTGATATTCATATGTTGATAGCATTATTTATAGGGGCCCCTCTACTGCCCTACCATGCAGTGGGCGTGTTCCTAAATTCACACTGCTGAGTGGCTACTTGATGCACATCCGGGTGCTTTGCATAACGCTATAGGGGAATTGTGTGGGGAAAAGTTTTGACAGGGTTGGTTACTTGCCAGCAGTTTTATGAATGGCCTGTAAACAAGTCATCCTCAAATTATGTAGCATTCCAGAGATAAGGTTTCAAGCTTTCAAATGACATAATTTGTGGATGTCTACGTGGTTCCTGAGCTTGTTGGTGAGGTGGCATACTTGGAGTAGAAGCAATGTAAGTAAAAGTTCTGCATTCTTTGTAAATCTGTAAATTATGATAAAACTTTTGAAAATTATGAGTTATATCACATAATTCCTCATTTCTTAAGCTTTATACTGGTACCAAACATGTGTTATAACACCTCATGTGAGAGGTGTAAAATCAATTCTAATTCGCACCATCGATTCTCAGTTTCTCATGTGTGCAGTGGCTCCGTGTAGTAAGTGAATGGTGCTTGTTGCTCGCGCACCATTTTTCCCTGTGGGTGCTTGTGAATGTTTGAAAAGCATTGCAATAACTCCTGTTTTGAGAGGATTTGATTCACAATTATATAAACTAAAGTTAATGTTAAGTTGCAAAAAGAGTTTCCTTTGCTCATATACAGGATCTTAATGATTGTAAGTGGTCCCTGTTAATTTAATCATAGATCTAGTTGGAGACACAGTATGCAGTGCAGTAACAATATCCAGCGGGGGACTTTCTGCATAGTGTTTGTGTGGGTTCCCTGCCTCAAGTATTAGTGTACTGGCCTGTCTCCTCCATGGCCATGCCATCATGCAGATAGGGGCATGGTTCCATGAAGAATTCTAAATTGAACACTATTATTAACATCAGAGGGCTGCCTTTTAACATGCCATGCACATAAAATTAATGTCTTAATATACTCTTAATATCTTATAGGCCTATATACAGTATAGAATAGGGCCTACATATACATTTATTCATAATCTATTGTGTTGATTTGTAACATTTACAAATAAATGTCAATTAAAATAGGCTTAAAATAAAATAGGCCTAATTAAAATAGGCCTAATTAAAATAGGCCTGGCCATAGATGGCATATTACTTAAATCATTATACAGTAAATGGAAACGTAAGCATATATTGAAATACCAGGGAAGATATACGTGCCAGCAATTTTTCAGTAAAGATATTAATATACCGTATTTATTTTTTTGTGCAGTGCTTTTTGAATCAGTAGCCTACAATGACTTTTTATGGTGACCAATTTTACGAGCCATGCTCATCTGGGTTAATATTTAATGCTTATGTGTATTGTGGTCTTGGGTACTCCTGCTATAATGGGTGGGGGTACTCCCAGGATAATGGATAAGGGGGCGGGGGTGGGGCAGTAAGAAAACCACTTTCCCACTTGAATTTTTCAATGAAAGCTACAACATTTTTTTTGTATTTGTACACTAAAGACAACAATGTTTCTGCCAAAAAATAACAACTTTGCCGTTTCAAAATGGTGGCCAAAAGACCAATTTTAGTTTTGCATCATGTTTCGGCAAAAATTAAAAAAAAAACACTTTCCGGAAGGATTTTTTCACCAAAATTTGACTTAAATGTTAGTAGAGCATAAATAAACAGACATTGCTGAAATAAAAATTAAAATATGAAAATTTTTACTCTGGGGTATTTTAGGGGCAAAACAATTTTTCCATCACACCCAGTCACCCACAAAATGCTAATTTGCCGGAAAACAACATGACAGATCAAATTTTTTCCCTGATAAAACATGCATGTGTAACCAAAAGTTGGACAATTACAAAAAATACCAGTAAAAAATATCTTGCATTATAACTCCATGTCCAAAAAATCCAATATTGGGTCCATATGGACCCCCCCCTTATGCACTTAAGTGTTAACTGGAGTAATTTAATTCTTTTATTCTCTATCCTCTTACAGACTTTGTGAACTGTCTTCAACAGCTTCTACGAATGTAATATATATAGCTGCCATACCATCATTTACATCACACCATCCTCACCACACCTGAGCTGAGTAGCCAAATGATGACCCAGTTCGTTGAAATGTAGGCATTGTTTTCACAAACTATAAATTTAGTGAAAAATGTGTTCAACTTGCCATAAGCACTAGTTGTAAGTGGTATGATAAGCGTCACTGGCTTGGATCAGTCCTAATTAAATGCCTCTAAGTCTTATAAGAAAAGTCGTGTTTCTTTAGGCCCGGGCCCTAACATAGCCTCATTTGAAGTGAAAAGGAGGCCCAGCTGATGTTGATAAGTCCTCCCTGGTTAGAAAGCCTCTATCATGCCATATACATTTCTCCAGGAAATGGTTTAAATAGTGTAGTTGCAGTTCTTTTTTCTTAAAAGATGCATTTGGTACAGTTTAATGTGTAGTCTTGAGTGTTAATTACATATGCTATTATGCCATGCTTAGCATGAGGTGAGAAATTGGTTGTCTTGACTACCAGTTTCCTTTATATATTGCAGTACATACAATTGAAATAATCAATAATGATCAAATTAATGATTATCCTGTATTTGCTTTAAATTATTGTGAATAATTTAAAAAATATATTATTCTGCAAAATTACATAATGGCAGGCTATTATGGAGAACATTCTCGCAAAACTCAAAAGCTTGCAAAGAATACGTTTGCAGATGGTGAAGAAGTAATTTTTAGATTAGATAGGAAACTTCTTTGTGGTTGGATCATTTCGAGAGAAGAAAATGTAGTCGGACCTTTGCCACCTTCCCCTGACTATCAGAATGAAGGAACATAACTTTGGGAACTAAAGAAAAACCTGTGGGCATGGGCAGATGTCAATTTGATGATGTTTTCACAACTTCAGTGTGGAGCTAGAATTTTATTGCTTCAGCAGCAAAGTGGCAGTCAGTATAGGGAATTCAAAATTGGTGTAGTTTTAGATTGGGTAGACTTAGATCATATATGGGTAAATGCCGATGAAGGCGGTATTGAACTTGCCACCCTGCGTGAACTTTACTGCATTCCCGAGAAATATACTGACTTGAAACATACTCTCTTAAAACGAAAGAGTGAAAAACCACTCTAAAAGAGTGAAATCTCACTCCAAAAACGAGCCAGCTGAGTGACGCATCTTTTAGAGTGAGATCCACTCAAAATAAAGAGTGAACAAAATAACTCTGAGGAAAGAGTGAACTGATAAATCCTTTTTAGAGTGAACTAGTCACTCTTATAGAGTTGTGATTCTTTAGGAATTTTGTTTGTTTGGTGAGTATATTGTATGTGTAGGTCATAATTCATAGCATCGTGACATGAATGAATATTGTGGCGCATCATTGGCATGATTCAGTGAGACATGCATGATTGTGGCATGCATGACGTGTATGATCACAGTATGCATGCCCGTGACATGCATGATTGTGCGTTTCGTACATGTGTAAGCCTAGCCTGGCCGGGAGCCTGGCGCAGACTACCGTATGTACGAGTGATAATACAGTAAATAACATTTAATGCTTCTCCACACTGTCTGTAAATGCTATGAACTGTGACTGACACATACAATATACTCACCCGTGAAGATATCTATGATTTCTTCACTAATTTCAACTTTGTTCAACCATTTGCTGACGGTCTCACTTAACTCGTCCGCCATGTTGTTCGAAAATATTCACGCGATTTGTGGCGTTTCTGATTGGCTATTAGTTCACTCCGAAAAAGAGTGAGCATTTTCTCACTCTTTTAGAGCTAAAATCCGGTCGATAAGAGTTCAGAGTGGGCTTCACTCCGAAGTAGAGCCACTCGGTAAGAGAGTGAGCTCTGTTAACTGCGAGTGAAGGTGTCGGGTTGCATTTTCTCGCTCTTTTAGAGCTAAAAGCCACTCGATTAGAGTTAATTTAAAATAACTCGAAATTCAGAGTGATTTTTCACTCTTTCATTTTAAGAGAGTAGGAAATTAATTAAAATATTTGAAACCGAGATCTCCATGCTAAGAGCAATAATTTCTAGTATGTGCAATAAGGTAGATGGTCTGAAAGACACCCTTACAGAAATCAATACTTTAAGACAGGGTTCTCAATTATATTAGCTGAAGGGCCAGAGAATGCCGAACATGTTTGAAAGTTCCTTACTTGAGGGCCAAATACACCTGAAATTCTTATGTTTACCTTTATATTTTAGAGCAGTCAAGGGCCGAAAATCAATGGTTGGCGGGCCTGATTTGGCCCGCGGGCCGCCTATTGAGAACCCCTGCTTTAAGACAACAAGTCACAGATACACAAACAGACATAGGACACAAAACAGCAGAATTAATACTTTGACAGAAATGCAACAAGCACAAACCATCAAAATTCAAGAGTTACAAACAACTTCACAAACCTTGATAAATGATAATGCACAATTAACAAATGACAATGCCAAGCTCACTCAACAAAATGAACTTCTGCAACAGAATCTAAATGTAGAGATGGCCAAAGGGCAATTCATGCTAGAGAAAAGAACTGGGTCATCAAGCGGTGTGCTCCTCACCAGACCAAAAGGCTCAAGCAAGATATTCTCGGCATCAGTGACAGTGGGCTTACCAGGACATGAGAACCCAAGCTCTGAAGCCTACCAGACAACATTAGACAAGCGAGTGTCAGATTTGAGAAAGGTATGATTATGAGTACGCCTACATTGTACACTACTCTTTTCTGTTTTGAATTAGTATTATTCATTGCTTGGTTGCCAATATTAGACCTGTTTAGACAAAAAATGTTGATCATTAATTTTGACAGATTTGTGCATTTGATCTATGCTCATCAGGTTGAGTCAACATTGAATTTAACAAGATAGCAACTCCTCACTCTCAGTTTTCACCAGCAAGTTGTGCACATTTTGCTTGTTTCTAGCAGACTTATAGTGGTACTTACGATATGGGTACATGACGATACCCGTACCCATGGGTACGGGTACTACACTGACATACTGTAGGACTCAGGACATGGGTATGGGTACTCATCGTACCCATATTGTGAATACCACTACAAGTCTGGTTTCTAGAGCTGAGGCACTTGGAACTATATGTAGACATGTGTGCATGGTTATATTTTCATTATAGATACATGTAGTTCAGTGTGAAAAGCAGTGCAAAAATGTCTACCGAATTTTAATACAAGCATAAAAGCATAATACAATAAGAAATGTTATATGTAAATTTTAATGGATAATTTTGCAGAAGATAATAAAATGACTTAAGGATATATATCATATTTTAGTTCACAGCTCCTTCGCAGTCTGCTTGAAACTTCTGCCATCACAGTTTGAGTCTCAAGCAGGCTGCAAAGGAGATTAGCTAAAACTCTTATATATATAAATAAGTAACAAAGTCATTGAACATGCAGCAATATTATTGGAAATTATTTGTTCATCATACCTTGCTATATGACTAAATATAGTCTCTGTACTTCTGTGTTTTAGGTCTTGCAAGTGATCTCGAGTAGAGACAAAAAATCCAAAAAACGAAGACCTTGTGGCAACACTGGCAGCCTTCATGAGAAAAAATTTGCAACTTGTTCGAGAAGCAGCTGCAGAAGCAGACTTAAACTGGCACAAAGGTAGGACTAATTTTATGTTTTGCATGTTGGATATTTATAAAGTCAAAGATGTTATGAGAGATAAAGCAATTTATGCCAGTGAAATTTTATGACACTAAATGTTCAAGTGAAAAACTCATGAAACAAATCTTCATAATTCCTGGGTAATAAACCTAATCATGAATTGATGTTACATTGTTTTGATTAACTATTTGATTGATGCTCAAAAACATGATCCATGATTTTTTAACTAGTAACAATATGTCATGTCTGCAATAACCTAAAATGTCATGTTTTAAAGTCGCATTGTAATACTTTGTCAAATTTTATATTTGTATATTGTTGTTCTCAAAATTAAAAAAGAACCAAAATGAGACCATTCAGCACTTTTTCCGTGAAAATAGGGGCCAGAAGAACAAGAAAACACCTGGAGAAATCTGCAAGAATATAGCGCCATCTCACGTTGGCTCTAATATGACTCAACGTATTTTTGATTTTTGTTACGAAAAATTTCGCAAAATCTCAGATTTTGTCACTTTTACAGCGTCTTAAGCTTAGCTTTTTGCAGGGTATGTTTATTTACCGATGTGTGTCATTATAGGCTAGAAATAAAATCTTGGATGAAAATTGCTTGAGCTAATCTTACAATGCGGCTTTAATTATAACTTAAATGCTTTAATTCCTGATCAAACATTATACATAACCAAATCTGGAATGCATGTATTGAAATGAGAGTGTTGGCTTGAAATAAAATATTTTTTTTGGTTAATTTTACAATTTTAGCACTTACACCTGCTGATTGTAATGATCTGAAGTTGCTTCTGAGGCTGCCATGGAAATGATTCAGTGAACTGAGGACCTTCTTGAACAACAAAGGTCTTCCCATCTTAGCCAGTGAGGGGAAAATGCGTGAGCAGCTCAAGAGTAAGTATTTTGAAATGAGTAATGCCTTAAATGTAACCTCAATATAGAGCATTTTCTTGTGCTAAGTTAAATTACAAATTGTCACATGCAGTTTTCTTTGTCTACTTTACTATTTCCACTGCCCCTGGAAATTTTGCCACTAAGTCAGTGTCCTGGTACACACACGGCATGATACCCTACATTTGCCCCATTTGCATGGACACAGTGGTGTTTTTGCCTCACTTCCAAGGCCAAGGTGGCATATTTTTCATACCCTCATTTAAAAGTGGCGGTTCACATCATAATATGTATGCATGCGCATGCTATGGAGCAATGCGTACCATGTACAAATACAAGCCAAGTGACCACTCAAACAGGAAACAAGCAAATACCACACTTTAGTCTTAAGTTACAAAAGGCACATTAGTGAAAAAGTGAATGCACGTGTATTGAAATGTTCCCCATACTTCATTCTGTACTGAATTCTAATTTCCAATTTAAATTTAATTTTTGCAGCTCGACGGTCAGATGATATAGAAATTGGCACTGCGGAGATGAAAAAGACCACTTCCTCAAAGCCATGCAAAGTTGCCTTTGTTCGGACACGAGACCTAGAGAAGCATGTCACAGACCTCTTGAAATGCCACTTCCAACAGAACAACATTTGGCATGACATGAAATTTCATGGCGAAATATGGATCAAAATAGGGGTAAGTCAGAACAGGTTGTGTACTTGGCAGTTTTAGTGGCAGTCTAAGTTTTGACCGACTTTGCCTCCACACATGTAACTAGAAAATTTGATGTAAATGGTTCAAGCAACTGTCATACCACTCCAAGTGAAGTAATACACTTGAACTTACAGAGCCAATTGGTTTGCATTTTTCAGGGAGACAAAGGAGGATCCAGCACCAAGCTTGCAGTGCAGATCTGCAATGTGCACAACCCAAACTCGGCAGACAACACTGACCTTCTGGCTTTCTTTGAAGCTACGGACAGTGATGAAAATATGCGCCTCATATTCTCAATCTACAGGGAGGTTATAGAACGAATGCAGCGTCCTGAATTTGAGCTGAATTTGGGTCCTGAGCTTGGGAATATGAGGTGTCGTATTTTCATCTTTGGGGACTATGAGTTCCTTTGTAAGGCTCTAGGCCACATGGGTCCAAATTCCTCCTATCCATGTCTGTGGTGTCATATCAAGCTGAGGATCTTCGAAACCCACTTGCCAGCCCCACTGTCCAAGGTGAAAGATGCAGAAGGTCATTGGGTTGTCGTTGAAGTGTTGGCCCACTGTAGAACAGTAGATGAAATGCAAAGAGACCTGCCACAGAACATTGAACAAACTGAACGGTCCATGGGGAAGTCTGAATACAAACTCAATCAAGTTTCATTCCTGCACACACAACCTATCCTGCCTATTAACAACAAGCATGGACCATTTTGTGCCGCCGATCTCTTGCATATTTGCTTGGATTGTGCACAGCGTTTTTTTAACATGCTCGGTCTGTCTGCAAGACCTTGGACACAGGGAATATGGAGGGAAGGATTGGATGGGAATTTGGGGGAGGAATAACACAAAGAGTGCACGAATTGGAACTGAATTGGAGAGGAGGGAAGAGGACTTGGCTTGACAATTTTAGAGGGTTTTTAGGAATCCAATTAATAATGGGGGAGGAACAAGGGGGAGCAGTGCACCTTGTGGCAAGTGCCAGCTTGTGCAATCATGAATACATTGACATACCGTAGTGCAAGAATATGCATTGCTTCATAATTCAAAATGTTGGTTGTTTTGTCATATCTAATGCTAAGGACGATGCATGTCTAGTCCACCTTCCCTGCATTGACATAACACAATATTTCTCTTTCAGGTAAAACCCACAGCAAAAATTGATGGATTTACTAAGTAGGACTGCAGAATTTGGCAATGCCGCACAAGCACTCAGCTGATTTGGAAGCATTTATAATGCAAATTAGTCAAGAATGAGCTGAAAAAAACTTTGGAGATGGAAGTGATGCAGGTATTAACAGAATAGTAGAATTAAAATGGACTCTAATAGAAAGAAACCAACTGGGACTTTAAAAGGAAAGAAAGATAAATGAACAGGCATATCACACACAAATACACCATTTGAACGTGATTTTAACCATGTCTATCTCATCTTCCTGGCCAACAGTGGTCTCCCCAACATAGGGAAGCCACCAATGGTGACATGTACATTCTCAAAAACAATAATCTTACACGGTGTGAAAGATGAACTTAAAGAAGGAAGCAGCCGCACACTGTAAAGAAGTATTTGACGGCAGTGATCAAATTTTGTTTGTTCCTTCAATCAACCAAAAGTGGCCAGGGGACGCATATCAGCCAGGTGAACACAGTGGCATTAATGACTCATGCAAGGAACCTACGTCACGGTCTGCCCTCATCGCTCTTGCAGAGCACCATCCAAACCAGACGGAGCACATGAAGGTAAATTTTCCAATTGTAGAGATCAGTAACATTGGACTGTTTGCTTCAACTGATGTTGAAGGAAACTTATGCATTCCTTATAGGTTTTGAAATGGAAGGACCCAATAGTGGTATACATCCCTTAAAAATCTAAGTGGACTAGCTCCCTGTGCCCATGTCATCTCACCACCATGTACACGCTTTACTTTCCCGTTTTTTTTTAAGCTTTATTACCACGCTGGATGGTGAATGACAAGCTCCTCTGGAAAACATTATTAGATCCCGGTAGTGGCAGAAATCTATGCTATCTACTTGAACATGTTGGTGTTAGGGTCATGTAAATTGCTAAAGGGACTTGGTACATGTCATAGACCTACAAGATTACTTTTTTCAGTAAAACCAGCACACACAAAAACGTGATAGATGTAGCTACGAGGCTGCAAATTTGCCAATGGCCACCAAGCACCAGATACTCACTGATTTGGAAGCATTTATTATGCCACTTATCAGACTGAGCTGTTAAACAATTTGGAGATGAAGTGATGCAGTATTAACAGATAGTAGAATTAAAAGGGACTAATAAGAAAAATGGACCTTTAAGAAGGAAAGAAAGAATAAATGTAACAGGGCAGTATCAACACACAAATGAAACCGTTTGAAGTGATTTTTAATGCGTCCTTTTCTCAGCTCTCTGGTTTCAACATGGTCATTCACAAAACAGCGTTTGAATTCCCATACAAATTGTCACTTTTATTTTGAAAACAATTTTTAAAAAATAAATATAGCAAATGAAAATGATAGTGTTCACAGCACATAATAAGACACCTGGTGCTTACTTATACAGACCACACAGTGGTACCAAACATCCGTAGTGCCCTCACCCTCAACCAAACCATGTGGTAAGAGATGAGAAGACCTGACTCCTTGATTTTAGGTTTCTTAGTAGCCATATTCAAAATTTTCATGAATGTACTGGACTGGCATTGAAATTTGGTGTTATGCATCCATTCAAGATCATCCATGTGTGATGATGGTGAAGTGGATTATGATGAAACACTTTAGACGAAATAAATTTTTGCACGAATACCAGAGCTCAAACCTTGTGCAGAGCATTTTTTTTGCCCAGCGTGTATTTGCAATCACAGATTTTTCAAAACGGTACGGTAACTTCTTGGCAAAAGTCTAGTACCATTTTTTCTTGTGACTTGAGCTATTTTATTGTACATGCAGCCAGAGTGTTTTATTGCAAGTAGCCCATTTTTATGCAAGGGGGGTTCAACGTGTCTAAGACAAAGCCCGCATGGAATCTTACAAATTCAGGTAAAGTTATTGCAATTCTTTTCCACTTGCCGCCTTATAAATAACCATATATGGATGTGCTACATAGGTTTCATCTCAATTATCCATTTTATATAGACCAAAAATAATTAAAAACTATGCAGGCCAATATGAACCCCCCTAACAAAAAAACTTATCTAATAAATATAAAAAGCAAGTAACAAGTCATATTTGAGTTGCATATAAATTAAATGAATATAAAAGAAAAAAGATCAAATTTTTTGTTGTTCCTTCAATCCAACCCACAAGTGGCAAGGGGACGCAATATCAAGCCAGGTTACTAGTGGCTTAGGACTCACGCAAGGAACCTACGTCATGGTCTGTCCTCATCGCTCTTGTAGAGCATCAGCCAAACCAAGAGAGCACATGAATGTAAATTTTCCATGTTAGAGATCATACATGGGACTGTTTGCTTCACTGATGTTGAAGGAAACTTATGCATTCCTTATAGGTTTGAATCGAAGGACCCAAATCTGGGATCGCTGATGTGTGAATGACTAGCTCCATCATGAATGACATTACTCCCGGTAGTGGCAAGAATATGCTGTTTGGCTATCATCAATTGAAAATTTGGTGTTGGTCATAATCGAAATTGCTAAAAGTACTGATGCATTCATATTCCCACCTTCCCTTGCTTGAACTAACACATATTTCTCTTTTTCAGGTAAACAGCAACACAAAATGTGATGGATGTACTAAGTTAGGGCTGCAGATTTTTGGGCAATGCGCACAAGCACCAGCTGATTTTGACGCATTAATAATGCAAATTATCAAGACTGAAGCTGAGTAAAAAACTTTGATGATGATGTAGGGTATTACAGAATCGATAATTCAAATGGACCTAATAAGAAAGAACTGGACTTAAAATGAAAGCATAGAATAAAATTAACAGGCTTATCCCACAAATAAAACCATTTGACGTATATGAAACATGTCTATCTCATCTTCCTCTGGCTCAACATGTCCATCCACAACATCGGGAAAGCCAACACTGTTGACATGTATCATCCTGCATAAAACATCAAATCTTAAAACTTTGAAGATAACTGAAAGAGAAGGGAAGCCACCGAACACTGTCACAGATATTGAGGCAGTGATCAAATTTTGTTTGTTCCTTATCCAATCCAACCCAAAGTGCAAGAGGGGACGCAATATCACCAGTGAACACAGTGGCATTATGACTCATGCAAGGAACCTACGTCCGTCTGGCCTCATCGCTCTTCCCTTTTTGCAGAGCACCATCCAAACCAAGAGAGCACATGAAGGTAAATTTTCCAATTGTAGAGATCATTACATTGGACTGTTGTTTGCTTTCAAAAACGATTTGAGGAAATCTTATGCAATTCCTTAGATTGGAATTGAAGGACCCAATAGTGGGATAACAGCCCTTAATTAAAAACTATAAGTGACGAGCCCATGTGCCATGTCATCTCCAACGCATTTCACTCTTTACTTTCCGTTTTGGCTTTACCAGGCGCTGGATGTTGTTAATGACAGCTCCACAAAAACATTATAGAATAAACCGGAGTGGCAAGAATGCATTGCTAATCATAATTGAACATGTCGGTGTTATGTCATATGTAAATTGCTAAAACTACTTGATGCAGGTCAATTCCATTCCCTCCCCGGCGTTTGTAAAACACGGAATCACCTAAATCGCTTACTTCGCTAATTCTCCCTACCCTCCATTTAGGGAATTGCTTCAACTGCGCGAAAACCGGAAACGTCCCTAGGCACGTAAAAATCATCCTCCGATACACGCAGCTCAGGATCCACTGTGTGGTGCTGAATATGAAGACTGCACAGAATTACACATGGCGAATTTGTGATTTTTCTTTCTATGATAAATGGATTCAGTATCGAAAATCAACAAAAGTAAAAAAGATAGGCAATGAGCTCAGACCCATTTAATAAGACCGAGAATCTTAGTCTTATGACTGAGTCCGATCCCCGGGGTCTGATCACTCGGTCTTATTGCTCGGTCCACAAAGTCATTCAGCTCAGTTTCAAAATTGTTGGCCACCCTTACGTCATTTTTAGCCCCTAACTCAATTACGGAAATAATTGTTAACAGACTAAAGCCGGTGGTGAAAGGAGGATATGGTCTTCAAGGATTCATAGTCGGGCCTTCATAACACAACGGAATAAAGCGTTAAACTAACGTTACGTGAAGAGTCAACTGCATCGATTACCCTATGTTCACCGCATTGTTCCCGGACTGTGAGCCAGATGACAATATCTCCTGCCGCCAAACCCGGAATAAGCCCTGGTAGCCTATATGATGTGAAAGGTATGTTGGTTAAGTGGCAAACCAGACCTTGCCAATATGCTTTGTTTGTGGTGTTATTTTGTCTGCCTTTTTCACCCGGCATCTTGACATGAGTACGGTAAATTACACTTAACAAGCTGTCTCTATCCCTCCATCGTGCCTCAAATGGATCGCCAATTACCCCGGTAAAAGCTCACACCGCCATTCATCCCCATCCGCATTCAATCCCGCCATTCAGAAACTTTTCTGTGCGAGAGACTAATCAAGCTAATAAATGAGATGACGCCGTGCATGCTGGGACCGAGACTATGTTGAGATTCTGCCACCGAAGTGAAAGTTGGATAATTCGTTGTTTGGTCAAATAGTCACGACATTTTTGCTCTGCTTAGTTCACAAAATTCGACCATAATTTTTGGGACAAACGCACCAAAATTTTGAATTTCAAAGATATTTGTTTTTAGTTAATTGTTGGTTCTACAAGATACAACAAATAATTCTGTGATAAATACATCAACACAGGGAAATACGGACGTAGGCGATTTAAGGAAGAGGCGATTCCGTGTTTTACAAACGCCGTCAATTTCCACTTCCCGCATCACATAACATAAGATTACTTTTTTCAGATAGAACAGCAACACAAAAAGTTATGGATGTACTAATTGGGCGCAGAATTGACAAATGCTACACAGCACGAGATGACTCAGCTGATGTGGAAACATTCATTAGCCAAATTATCAAGACTTAGCTGGTAAAAAACTTTTGGGAGATGGAAGTGATGCAGGTATTAACATAATAGTAGAATTAAAATGATTCCGTGTTTTACAAACGCCCGCATATTTCCCACCTTCCCTGCTCAACAATAACATAATATTACTTTTTCAGATAGAACAGCACACAAAAAGTGATGGATGTAACTAAGTGGGCTGCAGAATTGAGACAAGCTACACACAAGCACGAGATAACTCACTGATTTGGAAAAATTCATTATGCAAATTATCAAGACTGAGCTGGTAAAAAACTTTGGAGATGGAAGTGAGCAGGTATTAACAAGAATATAGAATTAAAATGGACTAATAAGAAGAACTGACTTTAAGAAGGAAAGAAAGATAAATGTAACATGCAAGTACACATCACAATGAAACCATTTGAAGTGGATTTTTAACGTGTCTTTCTCATCTTCTCTGGTTCAACATGTCTTCCACAACATACACTAAAAGCTAGAAAGGTGTTTTCATTACAGGACATTTTATGCTATGAACAGAGTACTCTAAGAATCACACAACCTGCCTCAATCAAAACCAGAACTCTGTAATAGTCACACTGATTCTGTATCATGGGTTTTACAAGGAAAAAGAGGGATCATCATGGAAACACAAGGACATACAACTCTCAGCAGATGATGGATCAAATAAACGAGTAGCCTCAGCTTGGGGCAAATCCACGAAAACTATTTTTTAAGCACTATTTGGGTATTTCCACATGTGGAAATTCACCAATCCTCTTGAATTCCACATGTAAAATACACCGATTCGCTTGTATTTCCACCCGTGGGATATTCACCGACAAATTTGTATATCCAAATCCTCTTATTTGTGGAAATCCATATCCCTTCCCCCTTTTACATGTGGAGATTACCATCCGCTTGTATTTCCTGCATGTGGATAATTCGCTAAAATATTCATGTATTTCCACATGTGGATATTCCTGAAAATGTGTATCTCCGCACGTTGATATAGTCACAGATCTCCTGAAATTTCCACATGTGGGATATTCACCAAAATATGTATTTCCACATGTGGAATTCGCTAAAATTCGTGTATTTCCACATGTGTATATTCCCCGCGAAAATGTGTATCTCCCGACAGTTGGTATCTTCCAGCATTCCCGCGAATTTCCACATGTGGATATTCACCGAAAAATGTGTTCTTCTCCGCACGTTGGTATATTCACCGATCCCCGTTCATATCCTCCCTGTGGATATTCATCACCAATAAATCGCATCCCGCATGTTGATATATTCACCGATCCCCGTTTCAATTGTAATGTCATATATTTATTCCGTTAGAATTAATCAGTTGATTAAAATGAAAGACCATTGCAAAAAAGTGAGTGTCCGTATGATCCAAAAGCCCACAAATAAGAGTCAAATCCAGGTCTTGAAAATGAGGCAAATTTCATGTATCATAGAATATCAGAAGAGTGAAGTAAAAGTTTAAATCGTGGTGCTCCTTTTAAATACCTTAACAACAACTACTTAAGAGCTGGAATTAAAATTCAAGATCATTGTGTCGAGATGACGGACTTGAATTGGAGCAATGGGCCGGGTTTTTGGTTTAATCGGGCTTATCATCCATTGAAATCGGCATCATTTGGCGCACGCGCTTAGTGTGCAGCCAGGTTTTGTAATCAAATTGGTGTACAGTGATATTGATAGCCGGTTTTTTTCTGGCCGTTTGTATGGCGTGTATGAGGTTAGGAAATAATTTACCAAGTGGTTGATCAAGATTTAATTTTTTGAACAGCCCAATTCGCAGACAAAAATATGCGAACTCGGCTACTCTATGCTCTAAATTTATGTTGCTCAAAATCTTGTGCCCAGATTTAGAAAAGAGATGCAGAATGCAAATGAAGACAGAACTGATCTTTTTTTACATTTAAAAATTGAATCTACTTCTGAACTCCCAAAAAGATCCTTAATCGAATGTAATTTTCAGAAAATCGCAACGGTTTGTGACAGGTGTCCGAGGGTAGGGGGATCGGGGGAGGGCCGAGGGGGAAGGGTAGACAGAGCCGTCACTTTTATTTGTACTTTTGGTGTGGGTGTTTTGAAGCTGTGTGTACAAGATGTTAAAAAAAAAACAACAGCAAGTCGATAGTTAGGGGCGTAATAGGTCGATGCTTGGCGCATTCTCGGGTGACGGTAACGTAGCCGTCACAAAATGTTCATAACTTAAAAAGTTTTAGAACCAAATCGAGTGATTTTTCTGTAGTTTAATCACCACATTATGATTTTATGATAACATCATAAAATGTAACAATGAAATGATCAATTTATGTTCCAAGGTAGCGACCCTAACTGTTTCCGGTGAAAGTGTGGGATACCTTTCTTCACTGAAAGTAATATCATACACGGTGCCTTAGCAGGTTATCTCTAGGTTATTATTTTGATTGAAGAATTAAATTGTGGTGTAAAATGTAGCTTAGAGTGTGTAGATTACGAATATATAAGTAAACTGAGACACAGAGTGATTTTGATGGAAAAATAGGGCGTAGAGGCACAGAACCTCGTAATGGGTTCTACGATTTGAGTACGGAACACACATTTGCTTTGAATTATCGCAAATAGCGACCCTGTGGGCCCTATTCTCCAAACGATGTTTAACGCTAATCACTGTTAAATCGCAATTTAAACGCCCGCTAAAATAAAACGCAATTCTCAAAGCATGGTTACTTTAAACGCTGTTTAAATTTTAAGCCAAAAGACCATCGTGTAAACATGTCCTAAAACGTTGTTAAATTAACTCGGTCCGGGGGTAGTTTATGGTGTGTTTAACTTCACGTTTGCACATCAAATGCCTGATCTTTTCAGCTCTAGGTAATACTCGTGGTAGACCAGTAACATCCTTTATTCTCTCTTGTATTTATTTTCCGAGTCCTTAGTTCATTTCTTCTCGTCCATTTTCCTTTTTGCTTCTATTTTCCATGCTCTGTTTATCTGCTAATAGTATTGAATGATAGCGAGTGCGGCACAACGACATAAAACAGTTTTAAAATAAGGTTCCGGGCTTTTGCTCCATCATTCAACCGTATAAGCTCCTTGCGTACCAGTGACATCTTGAAAATTCCCGGGGCTCATGCGTTGAATTTTACAACTACGGAAGGCATTGTCTGCATATAAATCATTGTTCACGCACACGTAATGTATAGGCGAAGATAAGGTCACAGTTTGGTGGATGATATTTACAGCGTGTAAATACGGTGGTTAGCTAACGACTGTTAAAACATATTTAACCTGTGGTTTTTTAAAACAGTGCGTTTAGCTAACCACTAGTTTAGGCCTAACCACCGTTTATTTTAAACATAGTTTGAGAATACGGCCCTTTGTCATGAAATTGGACAGCCTTTTCGACAAAAATACAAATCGACGGGAAAAGATGAATTTTTGATACAAAATATGGGGTGTTTCTGTGCTACTTTTCGAGTACGTCCAAATATATTCTATAGTCTTGCCAGATCAAATAATTTAGAGGTCTGTTCAGGTGTCTTGGTGCGAGCTTTTCCACCCCTTTGCATGCGTAATATTCTCTCTTTGTTTCAGTTGCACTGGTGTACAATTTTATATGAGAATTGAATCAACCAACTGAAGTTAAGAATGATTATTATTCTAGCATTGTTAGTTGATTTATTAAGTTTATAATTCTAAAAGATTGATTACGGTTAATTATCATATGTAATATTCAGGCCTTGGTAGTGTCACATTAGGACCTTTGGGTTAGGGTAACCCAATTTTTGTAAATTCTATTGATTCTAAGTTATTTAAGTTTAAACTATTCTGTTAAATTCATTCCGAAGGATATTTCACTGAGGAATTTGCATTGGATAATCATCCAAAATACCCGGGAACCACAGGACAATAAAGTAAATTAAAACTAGGAATATTAATAAGTCTAACCTACATTAAAATACAGAGATAAATTAACACAGTATAAAGATCTCTGTAAAAAATAACCGTGCCAACACATTTGTTCATATAAATACAATATGAGTCCATGGGCCCGGATCGCTATATAGCCTCGTCCCATCGAGTAAATTGTGGAATAAATATGACTTCAAACACCTTTAAGTTGATATACAACTTGTTTGAACCAACTTACTAAGAACTAAATAGTTCAAACAAGAAATGACATGAAAAACGATAAGAGAAAGGAGAAGATAAAAAGATAAAGAAAGGACTTAATAATGAAGATTGAGACAGCTGATTAATATTGTAGAGATATTGTCAAAATAAGTAGCACATAAGTCCTCTATTTGGTGTAAGATGTGATTTTTTGGCAAGACGAAGGGGGTGGTTAAGAATGCTTCCGATTTTGTGCTATTTCACTTTGTTTTCTATTGTCGGTGCAGTGATATATTTTTATATAATTTTATGTGTTTGAATCGATTTAAGAAACCCGTTAGAACCCAAGGTTTAGTTGAATTACGTTTAGAAACGCGATTTACTTTAATTGGACAAGAACATGACAATGAAAAGCATGCGAACACGTTATCAGGTGAAATTTGTTGTGGCCTCTTCAGGATAATCTAAATAGTTACAAAATTCCAATCAAATCAGAGAAGGGTATTTAATCCATTTTCCTGCTTAAATTGGCGTGGATTTTCTGATACATAGAGAAACTGCATTAAACGTAGATTTTGCTTTGTTAAAAAAGTAGGAAAAGTGATGGAGAGATCTGTAACTAATAATAAACCTATACTATACCGGAATCGGGGGGCACTTGTATTCAAAAGTGGATATGATGCGTAAACAAAGAAACGCGTAAAAAGGGTCTCAAGTGCCCATGCCCCCTCACCCCGGACCAGAAGGTTATAGAGTGATGTATTATCCAACATGCAATCTGTTTTTGGATCACATCTGGTCCCGGGGTCTGATTAAGGTCTGTTCGTCGGCTGCCCTTGTTCCTGTATTTGTTATATGATATCTTCTGTCATATTCAATATGCTTCTATGATATCTAATAACAAAATTTGTTTAAGTAAAGTAGGATTCCTCACTTGCCCTTATGCTACTCCATCAATGTTCCTTATAAACACTTTAGCTATATACATACTATTATCATTATTCATACTGATTACGTGATCAAACAATTACAGTGTCATCTATCTTTTGTATATATATCATTTAAAACATGAAGAAGTATATTATTCAACTTGTATAATAATAATGGATTGTTATATTAGACTCAAATACTTAGGCATTGCATTCTCTATACACTACATTTGTATCAGAAACATGTTCTAAATGAAATAAAGTTAAAGAATATGAAACAAGAAAAAAAAGGGGAACTTAAAATTTGGTTTACAAGACCGAAATAGTGGGTGCCGCTTTTAACGCAAGAGCGTGAGACTCTGTTGGATGCAGTTTAACATTCATCATCTACTAGAGCAAATTTGAGATAACAGGTAATTTTTAAAGTTTTCTGTAAGGGACCCTATGTGTAAGTGCCCCGTACGTGCGCTTTCTTGAAAAAGTAAAATTTTTTAAATAAAGAATTAATGAAATTTCTATATCTGGTATTTTGAAGTAATGGAATTTTTACCTAAATAATATCGGAAAATTGGAGAAAAAACGTCGGCTCCTTATTATTTTTTTGTTGATGGTTTTCCGAAATTTTTTTTTACCATATAGTCGTGTGGCTAAATCCTGTACATTTTGAGCAAATTGACGTCTTGAAAACTGTTCCTATCAAAAATGAATATAGTAAATCACTTTTTTACTTTAGAATCTTATTAGCCGATGTATCAAATTAACTTGAAGATTCGTGTTATTTCAATCATTATGGCAACACCGTACGCGAAAAATGATTGATGAGATCCACAGAATTTCGCTTCACGAGCAGTTGCCACTTTGACAGCTTAAGTGTGAATCTTGGAATCAATAGACAATTGACATCGCGTGGACTCAATAGCTGATTGGGACATCGCGTGTAATCAGATATGATTGACGTCGCGTGGAGTCGATAAAATGGCCTACATGAACCAAGATTCATTTTATTTGCATAACCTATCAAAAATAACAGGAAAAGAAGTATTAACAGTACGATACATGATAGACTTAAAAAAGTACACAATTGAAAAACAAATTTAATTTTACTAACTAAAAATAATTACATTCCAAAACAAAGATTTTGAAATTTTCGTGTATTATTTTTGAAGTCAACTAACATAGGTCCACCATTTAGATGATTCTGACATTCCGTTTGCATGTCAGTAGTAAACTATATACAAAACCATCGAAAACAAACGCCATTCCGGTGCGTTAAAAATGCGCTTCATGTTAAGTTACCGGACTAAGAACCACATCAGTTTGCTAGCCGTGTCGGGGTGGAACCTCTCATATTCTTTGAATAAAATGAACGGGAGTCGGTGAATTACCAAAATGCGGATATATTACGTTTGGTGGAATCTCAAATGTGGAAATTCACGGGGCTCGGTGAATTAATCCAAGTTTGTGGACATACACATTGGTCGGTGGATATTCCGCATGTGGAAATTGCACGGAGCGGTGAATATACCAACATGCGGAGATACACATTTTTGGTGGATATCCACAAGTGGAAAATTCACGGGGGATCGGTTAATAAAAACCTCTATATAAAACTGACTTATTGTAGCTTTTGGTCGAGATCGGAGAATATTTAGAATGCAAGGCATTTTAATTTTTCAACTTTTTATTTTGTTGGCATTTTTTTCACACATTTCGCTTATTCTGAAAGAGCCATAGTAGCCTAGATAGTTGAAAAATATTTGAATGACATGTAAATCGTGATGAAAACGTGAGCACGATGAGTTTATTGAACATTGTCATGGTCGCATGTATGAAAGATCAGGAAAATCTGTTGTCGAGTAGTACATCCTTTGTTAGTTGGGTTCTTGTGACAATAATGTCAAATTAAGCAAGAGATGCTAGTGTCGGTTTTAATGAAAGACTATGATTGAAGCCCTGTCATTTAATTGGTTTAATTACATGAAGTCGATTGAGTGGCGTTACTCACGAATGTTCCATTACGATAATTGTAACAGTGCTGGCTTGATTGGCCAATAGAACTACTTTTAGGGAACCTGGGAAAACAATCCAATATGCGGAGATAAACACATTTTGGGAATATCACATGTGGAAATTCACGAGGATCGGGAAATACCACGGGGCGGAGATACACATTTTTCGGTGATATCCGCATGGAAATTGACGAGGAGCGGTGAATATACAACGTGCGAGATTGCACAATTTCGGTGAATTTCCACATTGTGAACCACACTCAGTATTTTTCTATAATTCAAAATGCCATTTTGTATCTAACTATCTAGGTAATTACTCAACACTGTACCGTTCTGTGAAAAAAGACAAGTAAGGAGTTTAAAGCAGTCTTGAGATGTTCATTTACAGCTGTTTCAGCCATAGGAAAACGACGGATCCCGACTTTTATTAGTAAACAAAGCAATAAAATCATAATTCTTGACAAAATACCGGGTGTTACGCTAGCACTTACAGGGGTCTTTCTTACAATAATTTCCAATAACAGTGCAAAAAATGGACTATATGAAAAATAGGGGCGCAATTTGTTTACTTTATTTTGAAAAAATCGTGATATGGCCTGAGATATGAGAATTTTTATATTTTTCCACACTATTTCGCTTATTCTGAACGAGCCATAGTAGCCTATAGATAGTTGCAAAAATATTTGAATGACAGGTAACATGGTGAAACGTGAGCACGATGAGTGGATGGACATGTCATGCGTCGCATTGTAGAAAGATAGCGCAATCTGTTGTCATCAGTACATGCTTTTGTTAGTTGGGTTCTTGTCATCAATCATTGTCAATAAGGAGAGATTGCTAGTGTCGGTTAAAAAGACCTAATTGGTCCTGTCATGTACTTGAGGTTCTAATTACATGAAGTTTCGGGATTTATTGGCTGTTATCACGAATGTTCCATTACGATAATTTTAACAGGGCTGGCTTGATTGGCCAAATGAACTACTTTTTATCTGTTTTTTTTTCTTTGAAAGCAATTCCCAATATGCGGAGATACAAATTTTTCTGTGAATATCAACATTCTAAAAAATTAAAAAAAAAAAAAAAAAAAAAAAAAAAAAAAAAAAAACATTTTTCGGTGAATAGTCCACAGGTGGAAATTCGCGGAAGTATGTGAAGATACACGTGCGGAGAAACACATTTTCGGTGAATACCACATGTGGAAATTCACGGAGATCTGTGAATATACCAACCTGCGGAGATAAACATTTTTCGGTGAATATCCACATGTGGAAATTCACGGAGATCGGTGAATATACCAACGTGCGGAAGATACACATTTTTCCAGTGAATTCCACATGTGGAAATACCAATAAAAGCGGACCGGTGAATTTACCAAAATGCGGAGATACACATTTTTCGGTGAATATCCACATGTGGAAATACAAGCGAACGGTTATTTCCCACATGTGGAAATTTCAAGAGGATTGTGAATTTCACATGGGGAAATACACCAAATCGTGCTCACTTTAATTCCCTGAATCCAAACATAAATAAACACCAGCTTGTCAGGTCGGAACATCCCAGTTAAAAAAGCTGTTGTGACAAGAGGCACGCAAAACATACAGAACACAAGGTGACCTATATGATGGAGGATCGTCTACACAAAGCCCGGACAAGTGTATATGATAAAGGGTGTGTTGAGACAACCCCCATAATGTATGCAACAGCATATACTGTACTGTACAAAAACATGTACATTAGGGTAAAATGTATCAGAAGTTCAACAATCAAAAGAGATTTAGATCACACCAAAAAATTCCCTAAGTACTAAATATGTGGCTAAAACGAGTGTGAAAGTCAGGATTTTCATGTGTTCCGAATAGGTTTTCTGGGGGGGGGGGGATCACATGACCTCCTTGAGGTGAAATTTCCAAAACCAGTGCATTTGGGATGGACTGTTTATATGGTAAGGTGTACTGACTCTGCACCGAAATTACTTATTAACACCAGTCGTGTTGAACAGAAGCAAATGAACACCCAATGATGTTACAAATTTTACACCAGCAAAAGTTGTCAAATTTAAGGGGGATGGCCCACTTCCATTTTATAAAATGTTCAATCCGAAGAACAGGCTTTATCCCATGACTCCATAGTTCACACCGGTATTCAATCACACTGGTATGGTAGATAGACTCATAGATATTAACCATGACAATTGCTGTGCATTATCAGCCCGATTAAACAGGCGACAAATGTGAGTTGTCGTTTATTATCCTCCTCCTCATAATTCTCGCCTTCCTTTACCCCTTGGCAGCCTTAAAACACTATCAGTGATTTGATAAATCAGAAAATCGAAAAAATCATCAAAAATCAGGTTTTTGAATTTTTCTAATAACTATAGGTATCCTAACACACCCTGAAAATGAGAGGACCAAAGAAACCTAATAAGGGCAAAATCGAAAATTTTAGTCATTACTGGGCCGGTCGGACACTTACTACAACTGTAATTGAATGGCGATTCGTATCTTTGAAACTGCCGTTGCTGCCGTTTATGTTAATTCTTCAGTTGGAAAAGGGTAACTTATGAGAATATAGAGGACTTGATTCTTCACTTTTGAACGAATTCAAATAGTTCACTTTTTTGTGTCTTTGGGTATTGGTGTGTTTTTCGTTGCATGCCCTTTTTTTTTTGGTTTTTTTACCCTTTTTTTGTTTTTTTTTTATTCTTCGGTATAAAATCCCAATTATAGTGGTCTTAATACTAAAGGATAAGCCAGAGGATAAATGTGAATTAGATGCAAGAAACAACATTGAAGGTAGACGAGCTTTCAAAGATGGCAAGCGAATGAAAGAGATGGAACAGGGAAGCGAAGCGTTGATGGAAAATGGAAGAGGTCTAAGAATCGTCATATTATGTGAAGATCTCTCTTTTAATACCCAAAGAACGGAGAAACATTATGCAATATGCGAACTCTTGAATAACAAAAAGTGATAATTTTATTGGCACAAGGACACAGATAATGTAAAATCAGTGTTATATGACATATCATCCTGGAAATGCAAGGACATACAACTCTCAAGCAGATGATGGATCAAATAAACGAGTATGACTGAAGCTGTGGGGTGAATCCAAACTTAAAGGTCCATGGCCCGATCCGTTAATTACCTCGTACCAGAAGACCCAGATTTTACCGGAAGTGTGTCAAAAAAAACATTTGGTATAAGAAGAAAGCTACTATTTTCTCATTTACCCTGTGAAATATTAGGGCCAAAGGATGGTTTGGTTTGGAATAATGAGCGGAAATGTGCCCCCATTTTGGTCGACCAATTTAATTTTACCACAGTACTCTATGGGCTTTTCAACAATCACGTATTTAGCTCTCACATCAAAACGGATTAAAATATTGGCGCCAAAACTTTACAGATGGGGTTTTGGGTTGAACGCCAAAAGCTATCAAGATGAAAACTTCATATCCTTAAATCGGGCCGTCCCACTAACATACCAGCTGATCATGATTGGACCATTGCAGTTAAAAAAATGGTTGAAAAGAGACAAGTGTCCCCGACTTGCCACGGCTGAAGTCTCTCTCAAGAGTCTGGTGAGGTGTCACCTGGATGCTTGTGATGGTGAAGATTTCTATAGTCTATTTCGGGGAAAACATACCAAGAGCACATGGAGAAACCTTTGGTGTATCTTACACGCCTTGATGAAAAGTTGAATGGTGCTCCGATTATGATGGAGACGGCCTAGCCATGCGACCATGCCGTCTTGGCCAATTCATTCGAGGTGCCTTTATTGACGAGCCTCTAGTCAGCATCAGTTGTGTCAGAAAAAGTCAGATCCTCCTGACTTCCTTACCCTTCTCCATGCGGTGCGGGCTGAAGAGGCAGAAGATTTGGCTAGGACTAAACAGCGGCATCATGCCAAGAAGGATCTTTTCCAACAGAGGCCACCAAATGAAAAGGAGGAAATAAAAATGAGGAATCTCCGGAAGATTGACCGTCAAAAGTTTCAAAACGATTTGAAAATGCAATTTGATCACTTAATAATGTTAGATAATGTGGAGAGGCTGTCAGATGCATGTGAACAAACCATAATAAAAACTTGGACATTCACGCCCCTGTGTCAAAAAGATACCAGAGTACGAGAATCAGGCAATCTTGGTACAATACTGAAATTCACAAGGCTCACAGAGTCCGTCGTAAACATGAGAAAAAGTGGCGTAAGACCAGGTTGGAAATTTACAATGTACTTTATATATATCGAGCAAAATGGGGTTGTTAATAAGATGATTGAAGAAGCTAAAAAAGATCATGTTAAACAAAAGCTCCAGTCATGTAAAGACTCTAAATCTATGTATAAAGTTGTTAATGGACTCTTGAACAACTCTAACAGAGTTTTACCTGCACATGAATGTGCTAAGACATTGAGTAATGACTTTGCAGAATTTTTTCAAGAAAAGGTTAATCGAATCTATTGTATGCTAAAACAAGAACAGTTTGGTAGAGTGAAATCTAATGTATACGAGGGTTCTGTACCATGTAGGTTATCCAACTTTGATCTCGTATCTGAGGACGATGTTAAAAATCTCATCTGTAAGGCTGGATCAAAAAGTTGTGTTTTAGACCCATTGGTTACTTGGTTGCTGAAAAGTAATTTGGATGTGTTTGTACCTCTTATTATTAAGGTTATTAATTTGTCACTTACGGCAGGTATTTTTCCTAGCAATGTAAAGCATGCCATTTTAAATGCTCTCATAAAGAAACAGTCTCTTAACCACAATGTACTAAAGAACTATAGACCTGTAGCTAATATTAAGTTTATGTCTAAACTTATTGAGAAATATTCCCCTCGGGGGAGAGTCATATCACCATAATCTCTGTATACTTAACCATTCAAGCCTGACTTATGCCTTTTCATTTTCTACGCTCGGAATAGCAAGTTACCTTCAATGCCCACTGGAAGTTCGACGACCCCTGACTGTGCACGCATCAGGGGCGATGATCTAGAAACACTGACTTCTGGATCATTTTGGTATGCTCTTTCCACCGGGATGACTCCACGGGCGGGAAAGCGAACACCATGAGCCCCGTCCTGGGCAGCGCAGCTATGGTGATATGGTCTCGCTGGGAGAAGGTTGAACAAGGCGGTTCTCGAACCACAAAGGTCCCCCGCCCGTCGCGATAGTAAATGGAGGGAAATATAATTTTAAGATCACAGGGAGAATTGTGATGGAAATAAGTGGTTCTCAAACCACTGCGGCTGCTGCCATAGCAGTTGACGGTATCAAATGTTGACTACATTGACCATACAACTATTTGTAGTTATTTGACCTTAGATGACCCTACTTGACCTTGAAATGACCTTCACAATTTTCGGTTTAGAAATGCTGACCACATCTAGAAAGTTTCATGACCTACCACATGCTGAATTAGTTGACTTTGAATACCCCCACGACCTTGAAATGACCTTCAAAATTTTTGCCAATGAATGCATACTACACCCATCAGCTTTCATGACCATACTACCATGTGTATGGATTTGACCTTGGATGACCCCACATGACCTTGAAATGACCATCAAATTTTTTAGCACTGAATGTTGACCACACCCACCAAGTTTCATCATCCTACCACATACTTAGTGGTTTGACCTTGAATGACCCGACATGACCTTGAAATGACCTTCAAATTTTTCAGCACTGAATGTTGACCACACCCACCAAGTTTCATCAACCTACCACAATTGACAAGGGCTATAGCAATTTAATTCCATTTGACCTTGAATGACCCCGCATGACCTTGAAATGACCTTCAAATTTTTCAGCATTGAATGTTAACCACAAACACCAAGTTTCATCATCCTACCACAATTGACAAGGGCTATAGCAATTTAATTCCATTTGACCTTGAATGACCCCACATGACCTTGAAATGACCTTCAAATTGTTCGGCACGGAATGTTGACCACAACCACCAAGTTTCATCATCCTGCCACAATTGCCAAGGCTTATAGCAAATTAATCTAATTTTTGACCGCATTTGACCTTTGACCCATGCCACATGCCCCACCTCCGAACTCATCCACCGTCTACTTGGGTGACATCTATGGTGCAAAGATGGACACCCATACTTGCTTAGACCAAAGGATATCGTGTTTACAAGGCTTATAACAATATATCCTATTTTTGACCAAATTTGACCCTATTTTTTACAATATTTGACCTTTGACCTATGTCCCAGCCAACGCCTACTTGAGATGCATCTATGTTGCGAAGATGGACACCTACACTTGCTTAGATCCAGAGATATTGCTTGGGACACACACACACACACGGACGCAGGACATTTCTATAGTCCCCCTTTGCAAACTAAAGTTGGCGGAGGACCAACAAACCAATGACAAAATAGTTGCACTTACAGACTTCAAGTGGTAAAGTGTTACTGAGAGTTGTGGCGCCTGGAAGATGTGGAGGCTTGCTGTAGGAATGAGGAAGCCAATGATAGGGTCCTAGCTGCCGTAGAACCGCTGCGTACTAGAACGTCCTCGGAAATAAACTTGTTGGAACGTGGAAGAACAAGCCCATCACATGGCGTCCATGGTACTTGGATAGAAGCTCCTCGGAAGGAGGCCCAAGTATCCGCCTGAGATCTTACGTAGTGAGCTCCATGTGTATCCCCTGTCCTACGGACCTCCGTCGAGCGAGGCGCTCCTGATGACTGCCATGGTCCATCTGGCTAATGTCCGTCTTGGACGCCGGGCGAAACGGCTTCTGAGTTGTGAGGAAGAGCTGGTCGTGAGCCCCCATGGGCTGTGGCCCTTGCTGAAGTAAACTTCAAGGCTCATAAAACTGACACCAGGGTCCTTCATCGCTGGAAGCCGAAGCTTGTCGGAATCTGGAGGACGATCTGCCGTGGAGTAAGCTAGTGGTGATTCTGTCATGAAAACTTCTCGAGGAGAAGAAAGCGGCGGCGTTCCTTCTTAAGGTGAGGTATTCGTTGCTATAGACAAAGCAAGGACGTCTGATACTCTCCTGCCTGATAACTCGGCGACAAGGGAGAGTGTATTCTTGGTGGTGTCTGCTAAGGACGTCTGGAGAAGAGGCTCCTAAGGACGACTGTAGAGATGCTGGAGGACTGATGTCAGGTCCCAAGATGGCACTAAGAGCGTTCGGCGGGGGGGGGTTCTTTTCTTTTTTTGTTGCTTTTTTTTTGTTTGTGCTTTTTGGGCGGTTGATGCAGCATTCCCTTGATGATATCATGAAAGCGCTGGCGCGAGATAGACACGGTGATGCCTCCGCCAAATCCCAGATGAATGGCTGAGAGAGTTGCTAGCCGAGGGTCCACTTGGCGATCCTTGCACCATTACCGGTCTCCTTTCCTCTCCAGTCAGATGGGGCGCGTGGAGCGGAGCCTGCTGCTCGAGGGCTGGATGAGATTAGCCATGCATTCATGTTGATCGCCTTCAGATCTCCATCAGAAGCGACCCCCCCCCCCCCCCCCCCCCCCGCGGGGTCCTGACCAGTCCTTCCTCATGGAAGATCAACAGGTTGGCGTAAAGCCAGACCGAAAGTCCTGGGAACCACGTTGTTCGAGGCCAATTCGGTGCACACTAAGGATCATGCGGAAGTTGCTTGTCTCGGTGAGCTTGAGAAGAACTCAAGGACAGGGCGTTCGGAGGGAAGGCGTATATTGCGACTCCGTCCCGCTCCAATGTCATGGCGTCCTGGTGAAGGGTTGCTGGGTGATTGCCGCTGGAAAAGGGTCATCAATCTAAGTATCCCTGTGAACGGTAAGCCCGCCGTAATAACGGTAGTGGGGCCCCCTGTGACGGGAAGACCCATATCCATGTCTAAGTATCTCCCGTGAACGGTAAGTGCCCGTCCGTATAAAGGTAGTGGGTCCCCCGAGGCCGGGATGACCAATATCTCGGTGGGAGAGGCTGTTGCCCACGCGCAGTATGTCGGGAGCTGGGGCGTTGAGGCGGCTTGCTAACAGGTTCACTTGGGTGTGTTCCAGCCTGTTGAAAGCCATTCTGCATGTCTTGGGGTTGAGGTCTACTCAACCGATGACCCCCGGACTCTCGAAGGTCCTGGCCTTCCCGCTGTCTTCCTCTACCGGGCATCTGCCAGGTGAAAAAAAGATAAATTCAACAATTGAGGGATGCTAACACGATCTTAAGGCACAGCTCAGTGGATATCAGGGTCTACGCTCCTCTACACCCAGTTGGCCCAATCATAACCAAGACGGTGGTGCAGAAATGATGTTTCTTCAGGCTAAGATATGTAGCCTTACTGAGCCCTCTCCAAACTGTGTACAGCAGTCCAGAGTTTAAGATCACCAACTCAGCTGTGCTACACAATAGTTACTTCTAACTCTTTTAGCATACTTTCTGATCAATTAACCGGAGACAGCCCCTCCAGCCCCCTCCAAACTTATGCCCTTTCAACACCTCTTCTCATCTACAACTGATGTTAAAATTCCCCCAAGTCTAATAAGCTGCTTAGAAATACCAACCCCCCGCTGGTACTCCACCACATGTAACCAGGACAAATCCACTACCAACTCAACCTCCGATTCTCATCTTCAGTAATCTATTTGCAAGAAATTGATGACCAAGAGATTTTTACCATGGACATCTCCAAAATCTATGCTAAGGTGGCTACAAATGTGCAATGTTCACAAAATGGTTATGAACTGTGAGTTTTTCTGACCCCAAACAGGTAATACTGGCAAGCATGGACAATAACACAACAGAGATCTACATAAGATTGTGCAAGAAAGGCCAAGCGTCTCATAGAAGCTAACCTACTGTAAATTGCCCATCGCCAATTATTGTCTTCTGGCCTTCTACCAATGCTCATCCCCTCAACACGGAGCAATGCTTGGAACCGTGTTATCATTGACCTGAATGAGATTTTAGAACAATATTGTCACCATAGTGCTAGAGCTACATTTGTAAGTCAAGCTCAATCCTTTGTGTCCCCAGATCTAGGACTTACAATTCGCGTGATCGCGTACTGGGATGAAGTTCATTTGAACGTGTGGTCGCGAGATACATCATGAATCTGAGAAATGCAATTGACTCTGCATCTTACCCTACCTTGTCCTGCCACCTACAAGAACATAAAACTGTTCTCATTTAAATGACACTAAGAAATGTTACTTGCTTCTTATACCATGTCGTAATGAAAAGTGGCTCATTAACCATGTCCTAAGAAAAAGCATGGCATGTTACTACTAATACAAGTTTTTTTGAACATGATGAAGAGTTTGATCTAATTGTAAATAATATTTAATATTAAATGATTCTAACAATGCTTTGCGATGGTAAAAATACATGTAAATGCACTACCATGACACAGTAGTTAACTATTGTTAATCCTCCTCATCATTCTAATTGTGTGTCTGTACTCCATCTCCCATCAGAGGAATTTCCGATGTAATCTTTTTAATTGCCTTGAGTAATTCAAAAGGTTTGTTATTGCTCAACTCAACATTTTCTGCTCAATGTTTTTGAATCACTCTTTTTGAGTTTGTTGATAAACATGCACGCTATTAAAGACCGATTTGTAAAAAACGTGCTCCATGGCTTACTAATTAAACGTTTGAAAATGATTGCTGAGGAAGACAAATTAAAAAACTAATGCGATTCGTTCAATCAATGATCACGAAAGCTGGGATCATTTTCGCAAAATATAAAAATAAAACTAATAAATTAATCAGAGATAAGAAAAGAGAATTTCTCACAAAAAGAGATCACTGAAAATAAAAATATATCAAAAAAACTTGGGAGCACATACGACATGTCATCCCATCTAAAAATAAAGTAAATACACAGAAATTTCTGAAATCAAAACTATCAGTTCAAGTTACTGAAGATAAAGATATTGCAAAATGCACTAATAATTACTTTGTAAGAAATTGGGACTACACTTTGCGGGAAACTAAGATAATGAGTTTCTGTCATTATAACGCACATATTGATGAGAATGCAATAAGGGCCACACTTTTGATTTGTTCCTTTTGTTTCCTGTTCACTCATGAATATGTCCTTAAACAAACATTAAAATTAAATGACAAAAATGCTACGGTCTAGATACTATTCCTTCAAACTATTAAATTGGCTGCACCATCCTCACACCAGTAATTACTACTCACGTAATTAAATCACTCTTTCACCACTATTAAGTTTCCTTTGTTCCCCCCCCCCCCCCCACCTGCTTGGAAAGAGCTATAGTAATCCCAGTTTCAAGCTGGTGACCCATGCGGATCCTGGTAACTATATCCTAT
This sequence comes from Ophioderma brevispina, assembly GCA_023653785.1. Classification (NCBI taxonomy): domain Eukaryota; kingdom Metazoa; phylum Echinodermata; class Ophiuroidea; order Amphilepidida; family Ophiodermatidae; genus Ophioderma; species Ophioderma brevispina. The sequence continues at coordinate 52,993 of JAMKCH010076327.1, forward strand.
GAAACATACACTGAAATGACCACTGAAAATAGCAAATAACGCTGAAAATCGCCAGAACAAAAAGAAATAGTAACGCTGAAAATGGTTTCAGCGGTGGGTTCAGTGTATTTTTCAGTGTGGTTAGTTCGATCGGGTTTCCCAGTACTGACATCGACCGATCGTCAGTTATTTCCGTATCAATAGTGTGCGTTGCTATATATGGTAAAGTAATGTATTTCTGCATGGTAATTCACCTGAAAATCAACACTGATATGAGTCGCCGCACCGTCGTTGCGGCCGGCACAGAGAGTTCTACTATAATCCCATTGGAATCACTCAACCCGACAAGTTAATACATGCAATTACCTCATCTATCTGTAACCAGTTATTTATTTAAAAGTAGGCGGCGCCGAGAAGTGGTTAATATTTTAAATTCTAGTTGCTGACAAGCCGCTGTGCAAATCGCTGTGTCAGGGCGGTACAAAGGGTGTTTTAATCAATCCCATGATGCTAAGCAATGTGCCTATACCTACTGCAAACTAAACACATTTCAGTACTAGGGATAAAAAGTGTGAAAAATTTTAAGAACCCAAGACATTTCAAATCATGGCAAAAAATTTTTTTTCCCAAGTACTACCGCTTTGTGGGCTAAAATGAGCGTCAACGTCCAGGGGTTTTGTATGTGTTAAGATAGGATTTTTATGTGATCACATGACCCTATTGAGGTGAAATTTCCCAAAACTGGTGCATTGTGGGATTGGACTCACAACACCCTCTGGGGGCGTACAGTATAGTGGTGGTGTGTTTTTCTGCACGGGGCTTTTGCTGAGCACTCCATTCCCATGTGTCGCCCAATGCCCGATGTGTCCGTCAGTTAATGGTTAAAAAACTAACTTCCATCAGGATCTTGGTATTCATTTTCTATATTCCACCATTTTATATCCAATATTGCGCAGATATGTGTATGAAAGTAAGCATATAGCCCGGACCTAAACCAATATGAAAATCGTCTAGTATCGACGTGCTTTCAATAAAATATGGCCTAAACAACCAATTCGTAGTATATTCCATCCCTTCCTTAGACAATTTTCAGGTTCGAATTCGGACGGTAGGGGGGGCGGTATCGCATCGCTTTGGAGTCACCAAAGTCATAATATTTTTCGGAAGCTTTCACTTTTTTCAAGTTGGGGATTAGAATGTTTTGCTGGAGTAAATTTAGAACGAACCATAAAAATGAAGTATAATATGGTAACTGTTTGTCCATCCCGTTTCTTCTTCTGATTTTTTTTTTCAATCTTTTGTACTCTTGTTGTTCTTTAATAAGTATTTTATTTTCGATCTTTGAAGGTTTTTCTTTATTTGCAACAAATTATATTTTTCAAGGCGTATTCCTTGTGGGATTTTACACGCATATATGTCATACCTCAAGTACACCTCAATCAGCAAAACCTAATTAGATGACGAAATATGAAGGGGGGGACTACGATGTGGAAATAAACAAGTGAAGTGCAGTTCCCCCGGTGGGGGGGGGGGTTCTCAGGGGTATTTTTGGGTACGTCCATGCCGTTCCAGGGGTTCTGAAGG